>JAQIFY010006743.1:0-10068 GCA_028533085.1 Varecia variegata
CTATTTTTCCTTTTTCCCATAACATATAACTTTCTAATATATTACATATTCATATATATTTACTATTTGTTTGTCTATTTTATTTTATTGTCTCCCTCCATTAGATACAGACTGGTGTCTGCCACAAGGGCAGGGATCAGCTTTATTCACTGAGGAATCATCTGCCTTGGAAATAATGCCAGGCTCCCGGTAGGCACTCAAATATTTGTTGAATGAATAAATTGACTATTTTCAATGCCTTTCCCCATCTGTGATATATATGGCAAATAGGTTTCCTATCACACACTAACTGTGATCAATTTGTAATGTTTGTCACACGGTCAGAAAAGGGGAATAGGGTTGTGTATACATTTTATTTGCCAACCCTTGCCCAGAATATTAATGTACTTCTCCATAAAGTGGGTTTGAGAGAGAAGGAAGATAAATGATCTTATCCTTTCACAAAGACAATATAGAGTACTCCAAATAACTTTGTGTTAAGGGAAAAAAGAGTAATTTTATAAATGTAAAGCCCATACTAGAAAGTTGAAAACAGATGATACAACCCATACTTCTTAAGGTTTAAAGCCAGTATCATTTATCAAACCAAGATCTGCATATCATGTTGCTTTATACATTTGCTTTAAATATTTTTCATGATTGCTGTATTTAAAAATAAATTATTTTTCCCTCAAGAACTTTAAAAGAAGAAAATGTCTTAGTCCACACATTAAAAAAATGAAGACAACAGATCTGGTTTATTCATTTTTTAAAAATAAATGACCAAGTGCTTTACTCAGTTGTAAATAACATGCATGTCAACAATCATAAGACTTGAGAACAAGGATACAATGTCAAGTGTATTTCACATATATATTTACCTTATATTTTAAAAACACAAAGAATAAATTTATTAATATTCTTATTCATAAAGACAAGTCAAAAAGGTAACCATAAGTTTGATTTCTAATTTTTTCCTTCAAATTGAATGATTTGATTTAATTTTTGAAGTCAGCAAAAACTCGAAGATACCAGACCTTATATACTGTACTTATACATCTAAATGGAATACAAAGACAAACCTAGAAGATTTATTACAGGTTGTAAATATGTCACTAATGCAGAATTACTGGACAGTACACATACAACTGGTGCCAAAAAAGCTTTTAGCTTTGTTGCTGAACTGAATTCTTTACTGCTGAGAAAATGAATTAATGGAGGAATTGAAAAGGTGGGGGGAGAAACTTTCCCGTCTTTGCTAGTAAATCAACTAAAATATACTTTTAAGAATTGTGTAAGAGTTAAAAAAAATAAAAAAAGTAGTCTTAGAGATGAACAGGATTTCAAACATTTATAGGAAAAATAATATGTAAGTTATAATTACTAGAATCATAACATTTTCCCATCCAGAGATTTATATAATATATGGAATATCAATTCTCTGACAAAGGTAAGAGAAAGAAAAACCAAAAACAATAAGGTCTGGCTCACTTTCATAATTTCAACTCTAATTTTGTTCTCCATAATTAGTGTGATAAAGGTAGTATAACTTAAACTTCAGGAATATTACAACAAATAGACATGTAAAATAAAAAGAAATTAACTGAAATCTTACCAATTCCTGCTTTACTGGATGTTCCTTAGGATTAACTCCTTGAGTTGCTAAGTAAACTACAAAACAAAAATTTCATTGAATAAAATAGTATATAAATTAATTAAGAACATTCCAATTAAAGAAACAGTAGTTACAAAAAAGGAAAGTCACATGAATGATCAAATCTTAAGTTATTCAACCTCTATGTAATATTAAATTTATATGTGGCTCATGGGCATTCAGGATTCTGATTTAAAAGAAATAAATATCTGACTATTAAAACTGCCATAAAGTGTAATTGTAAATAAATTGCTAGCATTTAAAAGATAAATCACCATTAACAAAATAAATAATTTGCTTTCTAATTAATTCCAAAGTAATATACATACCCCAAAACATTGAATTTAATGTGTAGGCAGAAACTAAATCCACTTTTGCTTGTTCAAGTGGGTCCAACTATTAAAAAAGGAAAAGAGAGAGCGAAAGGGAGAGAGGGAAAAAAAGAAAAACACACCTATAAACTTTGAACACCATCAGATAATATTTTAAACTTTTACCAAGCACAATGTATCAAAGAATTCTTTTTCACTTCCTATAATCCAATAACCAATTGGTCTGAAAATAATTTGCAAAAAGAAGTTTTCTTAACCAGTGACTTTTGCCCACAAATTTTCACTTCAGGGTATCATCTTTACCTAGACAAGGAATGTGTATAATCCAAGAAAAATTCTTTTGAATTATTTTAATTCAGGAGTTACCATCTGGGCTTTGTATGTCAAAAGTAATTTATCAATATAAACATTGTACATGATGCATTTATGTATTAATATAAGAAGCAGGCTAAAATGCTTAGGCAATACCAAAGACAGAAGAAACATAATAAGATTTGTTTTAGACTGTCAAAGTCAATTTACCGTTTTTGTCCTATAGGGTTTCCAGAAACCCTGATAACATCATTGTAATACTTAAAAGGTCAAAGATAGAGTCGAGTCTGTCAAAAAGAATGCTGTGAGTGCTCCTTATTTTTTAAAACCAAGTCAAAATAAAAATATAGTTAGGCAGTATTTCCTAAGGCTGAAGTTTTGTTTTGTTTTGTTTTTTCCCTAAAAAAACCCAAACGCTAAAAAAATTGAAATAAAGAGGGAAAGGAACATATAACATTAATCTATTTCTTCTTCCATATGTTTCATAAAACAGCACTCTGTTTCATGAAATTCATTTTTAGAGCTGGGCACGGTGGCTCACACCCATAATCCTGACACTTTGGGAGCCTGAGGCGGGAGAATCACTTGAGGCCAAGAGTTCAAGACCAGCCTGGGCAACATAGTTAGACACCGTTCTCTACAAAAAAGAATAAATTAGTCAGGCATGGTGGCATGCATCGGGTAGTCCCAGCTACTCAGGAGACTGAGGCAGGAGGATCACTTGAGCCCCGGAGCTTGAGGGTGTAGTGAGCTATGATCATGCCACTGCACTCCAGCCTGGGTGACAGAGAGACTCTGTCTCTCAAAGAAAAAAAAAAAAGGAAAGAAACAGAAAAAAAAGTAAAGAAAAGAAAAGAAATTCGTTTTTAGGAATTACATTTTTAAAATACCTTCTGCAACAACTCATTTCTAGAAACAGACATCATAGTCTTCAGCATCTCATCCACAGCGCCAATGGAATTCTCAAATGTTGATAAATACTCATGAATTTCTACTGGATAGTCTTCATTTATTTCTTCACCTGCCATTAGGACCAACTAGGAAAAAAATTTAATTCTTAGAATTCATATTGGAGACAGAGCTTGTTCTTTAGTTTACCAAATTAAAAAAAAAAAAGTCATTGGGTCATATTGTGTATTTCAAAAGCACTAAAATAGTTAAAACCTGAAGAAAAACAAATCTTAGAATATAATTCTATTAACAACTACATTCTAACTTCCCTTCTGAAGTTTCTTGCGAGGTGAGGGGGAAATCTACCCCAGTCTACCAATGCTACACATAACAAACCCTCAACACTTTTAAAGCACTAAAGACATGATTATCAAACATGAGATATCAATAATCAAAATCCTACATTTTAAAAACTTTCTGTTGAAGTTAAAGACCAAGCAAATCAATGAAAATTTGATAAATACATCCCCAATGATTGCTGAAGAAATGATAAGCAAAGTGCTTCTTTTTTGAAAGAACCTTCTAAATTCAGTTTGATCTAGCAGCATGTGATATTAAACTAAAAAATTACAAATCTTAGGTCTGAAATATCTTATTTATCACTAAAATCATTTTTAAGCCTATATATTTACATTTATATTCCTTAAGCTTCTTTAAAATAATAAGAAATCTAAAGAGTCCACAAATCACATAAAGCTTATAAGCAGAAAAGAGGAAACGGGGAAAATAAACAATATGGTTTTCATTTAGGCTAGAGCGTATCTGACACCGCATACTTTTAAAATTCACATTTATATCATAATTAATATCTATGTGAGAAATAGCAAAATCTGTATCATGTATTAAATAAAGTACCTAAGACCAAATTTCAGAGGTAGTTCCAAACCATATGCAACATCTTTAAGTTAAAAAAAATTTTTTTTTATTAGCTAAGAACAGCAATAACGTATTTATTAGCAAATAGAATAGCAGAATGGAAATAACAAGACTTGGGCTTTCCATCTTGCTTGATCACTGACTTTGTCACCTTAGATAAATCACTGAATCTCTCTGAGCCTCAAATTCCTCATCCATAAAATAAAGCAGTTGGTCTAATGATCTGTAAAGTCCCTTACACTTCTAAATGTTGACTATGTCTTTTAGTTTAAAAGTACTATTTGAATATTTAGTCATACTATATTAACATTTCTTCTCAATGAGTATATTCCACTGAGACATCTGGTTTCACTTAAAAAAAAAAGTGAAGTCTGACTATCACTACCTGAGCACCTGACTGTGCAATCAACAATTAAACCAAGAACTATGATAAAAGAAAACTACACAAGAAAGAACTGTGACTTTCTATTTCAAAAGATTAACTGAAAATATGCATTTGCCTCTCAGCCCTCCCACATCCCTCCAATAGGACAGAAGAAATATAAAAATATGAAATAAAAATGCTGGAAACCAAGAAAGGCACATATCCACCAACAGACTTGAACTATAGAAATTCTGTAAACTAAAGAGCAAATGGGATCAGACTGATAGGAAACAGAGCCAAGGAATCTTACAACAAAAGAGAATGAGAATCCAGGAATAACCACAAGATCAAAGGTGACAAGGACTGAAAATAGCTAAACCAATCTCCAGATCTGTGAAAGGACAGCTCCAGCATTTATTGCCCAGATAAAGGTGTAAGTATGGGAATATACTGCAAATATTATAAGACTTAGTATTTCCTCTTTTTATGCAGAATTTTAAATGAGTAAATTTGAAAGTGTGGATAAAAAGAACGATGCTCTGGAAAGTTATCAATTGCCAAAACTAAAAAGAAGTACATAAACCATATAGATCATTAAACACAGAAAAAAATCTACAAAGTGGTCAAAGACCTTACTCTCCATAAAGGCTCCAAGCCTAGAAAATGTCATAGGTAATTTCTTCTAAACCTTCAAGAAACAGTTAATTCCTATGGTATTTAACTGTTTAAAAATATAAAAAAAGATGGAAAACTTAGATACCTATTTCATAACATACACAAAAATAAACTCCAGATGAATTAAAAATGTAAATGTATAAATGTATTAGATTATATAAAATATTCATATCATCCAAATGAAACCCAAATGCTATGAAAGGAAATGGCTGACAAACTACATAAAACTAAAAAAAAAAAAAAAGTCTATATAGTGAAAGGATACCACAAGCAAAGTTAAAAGGCAACAGATAGCTAAGAGAAAATATGTGGCAAAATATAACAAAGGATTAGATAGATTATATAAAGAGTTCTTAGAAAGTAATAAAACAAATTAAAATAATGAAGATATCACCTATCAGACTGGCAATAATTTTCAAGATTAAAAATGTGCAATGTTAGCAAGGGTGTATGCTGAAGGTGGAATATAAATTAGTACAGGTTTTTAAAATGCACATACCCTTTGACTAGGGAAATCCTTTTTAGAGTCTAGCCTACAGAAATCCTTGTACATATGCATATAAATTTATTAAAATGGACTCAAACTCTTCTCTGAATTTCCCCCACTTTCTCTTAAATCACATTTTCTTTCTACTGAATCATTACCCATAAGCTTAAAACTTTTTATTTTTCCATCTAAGACAAGAAACAAGAGCAACATCTTTACTTTCTACCCCTCTTCAGCTTAGGCCCCATTTTCTCTCTCCCTTTTAAAACAAACTCCTCCAAAGAAGTGACTAAGTCTCTAATTCCCTTCCTTCCATTCTTTCTCGAATCTCCTACAAACAGGCCCCCTACTTTTCATTCAATATTGCTTGTCAAGGTCACCCACACGGCCACATTGTTAAATTCAATGGTCAATTCTCAGTTCTCATCTTGTGACATCATTGACTCCCTTCTCTTTGTTTCCAAGATGTCACATTTTCTTGGTTTCCCTTCTACCTCACTGGCTGCTTTCTTGGTCTCTTTGATGCATCCTTCTCACATCCTCAGCATCTTTACCTTGAAGTGTCCAAGTGCTGTCCTTGACTCTCTTTTCTTCTCTAATTTACTCCTGGGTGAGCTCAGGGTTTTAAAATACATTAATAAACTGATGACTCCCAGGTTTGTTTCTCCAGCCCTGACCTCTCCACTGAACTCCAAATTTACATTTCCAACTGCTTACTCGATACCTCTGGTTGGATGTCTAATAAATTCTCAAATGTAACCTGCCTAAAGCCAAATTCCTAATCTTGCCTACTGCAGTCTCATTTCATTTCATGCAACTCCAACTTTCCAATTGTTCAGACCCAAAATTTCAGTATGATCCTTGACTATTCTCTCTCTTGCCTGGATTGTTGCAGTAGCCTCTCCTTGCTTCTAGCCAGAGAGTCTATTAACAAGGAAGTAGAGACTATTCAAAATGTAAATCAGATTATCTTATGCCTCTGCTAAGAAACTTCCAAAGGCTTGTCCCCTCACTCGCAGTAAAAGACAAAGTCCTTATAGTGGCCTAAAAAAGCCCAACACAATTTGCCCTAATTCCCTTCACCTTCTGTGACTTCATTTCCTCCCACTCTCCCCTTACTCATTTCACTCCAGCCATAACAGCCTCCTTGCTCTTCTCCCATTAAGTTAGGCATGTGCTTCCCTCAGGGACTTCATACTACCTTTTTTTTTTTTTTTTTTTTTAAAGAGTCAAGGTCTCAGTCTGTAACCCAGGCTGGAGGGCAGTGGTGCGCAAACACAGCTCACTGCAGCCTCGAACTCCTGGGCTCAGAGTAGCTAGGATTACAGGCATGTGCCACCACACCGAGATAATTTTATTTTTTGTAGAGATGGGTCTTGTTATGTTGCCCAGGCTGGTCTCAAACTCCTGGTCTCAAGTGATCCCCCACCTCACCCTCCCAAAGTGCTGGGATTATAGGCATGAGCCACCATGCCTGGCCCCCTTGTACTACTTCTCTCCTTCCTAGCATGCTCTCTTCCTCTCCTCCTCCCCTACCAACAGGTTCAGAGCTCACTGTTACTTTCACCAGATCTCTGCTCAAATGCCACCTATCAGTGAATCTCTCCTGACCTCGCCCCATTTTAAAATGCATACCCCTCTCCTCACTCCCTATGTCCTTCCCCACCTTACATTTCTCAATAACAACTGACATATATTTACTTTTTTTATTCATTTATTGTCTGCCTATCTGTAAAAGAAGTCAACTAACTGAGAGCAGGAATTTTTGTGTTTCATTCACAAGCACTGTCTGGCAGTCAATAAATATTTGTTAAATGCAAATAAACTATAACAAAATACTGGAAAGAATCTAAATATTCATCTACAGAGAAACACTTAAATGAATTATAACACATCTATCCTTTGGGATATTATGTCTATTAAAAATAAAGAAGTAAATCTATATATAGTGACACAAAATGAAAAGTGAAAAAAGTCATAAAACATTGTATATAGCATATAATGTGCATAACATGTGCCACTTGTTTTTTTAAAAACCTGTACACACATATTTGTAGAAAAAGATCTGGAGGAAGGCATACAAAAAAATAGACATTTTCGCTAAGAATAGGCAGTGATTAGGGAATAGGATCAAAGCAGACTCATTTTTTTTAACTAACTCTTCAGTCTTCATTGTTTAAATTTTATTTCAAAGAGCACATATTAATTTTGTAATAAAAAATAAACAATCAAATTTAAATAAAGGTATATTATATAAAGTATTGTGGCTTTTAACAAATACTACAGGTATTAAAAAAATACAAAAAGGTCTTTATTTAAATGTGAATTTTTTCATCCAATTTTCTTATTAGAAAATATTTCCCGTCTCCAGAAGAACATGTTGGAGATTTTTCCTGCAATTATTTCCTATAGCTAAGCCCCAATAAACAAGCAGTTATTTATTGTTTAAATAGGTTAGATTGAACACTGAAAGCAAGGCAGTAAGTAAGAATAATTGCCCTCATTAAATCTGAACTGAGCCACTTGCCTTTTCCCTAACTAAAAAATAAAGGCAAGGAGGACTAAAAAATAAAAATTCTTCTATTATCAGAAATTCTTCCCAATTCAAATGATTTCTACTCACATTTTATATAGCAGCTCCTGAATATCTGCTTCTTCCACAGGAAAAGTGCAGAAACTTCCCTCTGTCCCCAGGATCAAGCAGTGACTGTGGAATCAGTAGCAAGAACAAACATTTGAATAGTACTATGTGCCAAGCACGATTCTAAGCACTCCATACACATTAGCTCACGTAATCCTCACAGAGGAAGAAACTGAGCCACAGTGAGGCTAAATAACTTGCCCACGGTTGTCCATGTTAAAATTTCCAAAGAGAAAGAAGAAAAGAACTCAGCTAACTCTGCTCCTCACTCCCTTCCAGGTTCTAGAGGTATTCCTCACCCCTCCACCTATTCCTTCTAAAGCACTGGCTGAAAGGTAGAAATAAATGGAGAGGGCATGAGAAAACTCACTTCTCTTCACCCCTCAGTAAGGGATGGCTGAGACTCAGGAGCTGGAGCAGGGAGAGGAATGCTGCCCAGCATCCCTACAGGACACTATCTCCACTCCTCTCACTGGTTATAGAAGCCAAAGTACAGAAAAGGAAGGGTGCAGAGCATCACATGCAGAACTGAAGTCATCAGCTACATCCTCCCCTCTAGTCTCCTGCTTCAGGGTGGTCGGTCCAGCCAGAAACCTGGGAGTCACCCCTGACTCCTCCCCTCAGGCCCATCATCCAATCAGTCCTGTCAATATGGCTTCCTTAATCTCCTTACACCATAAACTTTCCTCCATTCTCACTGACTAGATAATTTCAACAGGTTTTGAGTAGTCTCCCTACTGTCAACATTTTTCCTCTCCTAATTTTAGAACATTATAAAATATGATTTTTCTATAAAAATAGTCTGGTCATGGTATTCCCCTGTTTAAAATTCTGCAATAGTTCCCTACTACACTGGAAGGTAATTCCAAATCCCTTAGCATGTATGCAAGGCCTGTTATGATGTGGGCCTTGCTTGTCTAACTTCATCTTTCATGGTTCCCTTCTTCCAATCCTATAACTATAGTCATGATGGTAGTTTTCCAAATGTACCATCCTCTCACTCTAAACTTTCACCTGTGTGGTTCTCTCTACCTGACATGCCCTTGCAACTCCACTTGTTCAAACCCTGCTTATTTTTGGAGGTAAGATCAGGTTTCACTTCAGCCAATAAAGACTTCTCTGCAAGTCCTCCTCCCATTCTCTCTGTCTAGATGAACACAACTACAAGCTGTCATGTCACTTAAAATACTATCTTACAATGTCTGTTTATTTACTTGACTTCCCCTTTGACTACAAGCTCCTTGAGGGGATTGTGTCATATTGATGTTGTATCCCCAGTGGCTGACACACAGGAGGACTATGTCTCAACTTGCCTAGGATAGCCCTGCATTAAGTCTGTCGTTTCAGCTTGCCATCGGATCAGTTCCTCCTTTCTCTCTCAAAAGTCCCAGTTTCAACAAAAAAATTATACAGTCATCCTAAACAATGTAGGCCCTCTGACCCTTACCACCACTCCCCATCCCATTTTGTCAGAGAATAAGAGTCAGGGGAGTTGCTCCTCATACCAGTAAGGGTTCAACCAGAGAAGCAGAACCAGTAGGAGATAATATTAACAGAGTTATTAAAAGGTCTGGTTACATAGGGAAGGCCATCAAGGAAGGGCTGGAACTCCTGGCTACAAGCTGAAGCTGCTGTCCACAGATGGGATTTCTTCTTTCCTGTCAGGGAAATCTCAGCTCTGCATCTAAAGCCTTTCAATTGATTGAATTAGGCCCACCCAGATCATCTGGGATAACCTCCTTAAAGTCATTGGATTATGGATTTTAATCACATCTACAAAATACCTACCCACCAACA
>JAQIFY010006744.1:0-10067 GCA_028533085.1 Varecia variegata
CCCCCTGAATAAATAAATAAGTAAATAAATAAAGTTAGCAAATCTCCTGGGTGGGAATTGTGCTCCAGCCACTTACTGAATTATATGAAGCCTGTCGGCTTTGACTGAGGCCCAGAGCAGGAAAGGGCTCTACAGTAAGTTCCGGTTGTGATGTTAGCAGCTCTGCCCCTTGCACCGTAAGATCTGGCAGATTTTATTATATTTGCTATATCTGTGGTAGGAAAAGATGGTATTTGGAGTTTAGGGGAAGTCCTCGTGGGAGAATCACAATACAGACACTGAGGGTTCTGGATCAAGACCAGACTCTCTGTAACTCTCTGTAACAGAGGATTATAATTATAATTATATGCCATCCAAAAAACCAAAGCAGCTCCCAGCGTGCTACGGGATCCTGATGGAGACCTGCAGCCAACACTGCTCAGCCTGGGCTGATTCTCCCAGACCCACCGAGCCGTAGGGGTCCGCAGGCCCAACAGCAGCACACGGTAAGATGGTAGTGGTTCACCAAGACGGAGCCCGAGCAGGGCCAGGTGGCACACATAAGTGGCACAAGCACAAGCCACCTGGCCGGGGCCCCATGTTGCCCAGTAATGTTGGATCAGGGCCCCCTCTGTCAGTTCAGGACTGTGGCTGTGTGAGGGTCCCTCTTAGACGTCTGACGAAGGTGGGAGGAAAGGGGCCACACGGGGGTCATGGGTGTGTCACTTGATAGCTGGGTGTAAGCCAACAAGGCTGCTGTGCTACAGCCCCACAAGGTGGCCCTGAAACACAGTGGTGAGGGAAAATCTTCCCAGTAGGCAGAAATTCAGACAGTGCGCCCTTTCACTTTGTATGAAAAGAGGTAGCAGACTGAGGTTACAGCATATATGAACTCATGGGCAGTGGCTGATGGCTTGGCTGGTGATCAGGGACCTAGAAGAAAGATCGGTAAGTATGGTAGGCTGAAAAATGACCCAATCCAATATACTCATGTCCTCATTCTGGAACCTGTGAATGTGACCTTATTTGGAAAAAGGGCTTTGCACATGTGATTAATTTAAGGATCTTCAGATGAGGAGATCATGGTAAATTATCTGGGTGAGCCCTAAATGCCATCACAAGTGTCCTCATAAGAGAGAGGCTGAGGGCGACCAGCACACAGCTAAGAAGGCCACGAGTTGTGGAAGCAGCCACAAGCCAGGAGCGCCAGCACAGCTGTAAGCTGGAGGAGGGGAGGCACAGATTCTACCCCAGAACCTCTGGGGAAAGTACAGCCCTGCTGACACCTTGATCTCAGGCTTCTGGCCTCAAAACTGTCAGAGAAAAAAAAATTCTGTTCTTTTACGTCACTAAGTTTGTGGTAATTTGTTGTGTTAGCCCAGGGAATGAAAAGAGAAGGCCAGGCATGAGGAGGTCTTTGCAGAAGCCTGTGGATGGAGATGTGGGAGTGAGTGTGTGCAGGTCCAAGTAGCACAGGTAACTATCACTACCTCCCTCTGTTGTAGGACCCTGACCTTCAGCTGATGGGGTCACAGGGCTCCTGACGAGGTCTTATACTTACTCTCCCTTGTGCAGTGTGTCATGGTCCTGCCCATCCAGCCATGGCTTATGCCGCATGGGAATTAGCCACCTCCTTTTTCAACCCTTGTTAAGATCCTGTCTCGGTAACACCTGTCCTGTCTTCTGACATTTTATCTTCTCTCCCTGGTGTGGGGCCAAATTTCTGCTGCTCACTGCAACTGTTTGCAACTTCACATCATTCCCCCTGTAAGGCAGAGCGTCTAGAACAGAACTTCCATGGAGTTCTCACACAGTGGGCTGCTCCCGCTGGCACGGAGCTGCTGTAAGTCCTGCTGTAATGTTACCTGCTGTAACTCGCCAGCATCTCTTTCTGAGCCAGAGTGCAACTTCGTGCCTATCTGAATTTTGTTCAGCTTCCTTGGGGGGTGTGGGGGCCTTTTAACCTCTAAAATTTTGATCTATAAAATTCTTTTTAAAATCTTGCAATTGACCCATAGATATCCAGCTTTCCAATATATTTTTAAAATTCTGGGCCAGGCGTGGTGGCTCATGCCTGTAATCTTAGCACTCTTGGAGGCTGAGGCAAGAGGATCACTTGAGCTCAGGAGTTCGAGACCAGCCTGAGCAAGAATGAGACCCTGTCTCTACTAAAAATAGAAAAATTAGCCAGGCATGGTGGGACAAGCCTATAGTCCCAGCTACTGGGGAGGCTGAGGCAGGAGAATCTTGCTTGAGCCCAGTAGTTTGAGGTTGCTGTGAGCTAGGCTGAGGCCACGGTACTCTAGTCTCGGCAACAGAGTGAGACTCTGTCTCAAAAAAAAAAAAACAAAAAACCAATATATTTTTAAAATTCTGTTCTTATGTGGTTCCCAAATTAACAAGCAGATTTTCCACTAACCTTTAAGCCCTGACACTTCCTCCAAGAGATTTGCATTGTGCACTACTTCCTTGAAAAGAGGGTTTTGGGTTTGTCTTCATTGTCTGATAAGGTTTTAGGCGCCTTTAAATATCTTTTACATTTAGCTTCATCCGAGGAAGCTAAGTTATTTGCTCTCTCCACACCCCCCAAAAGCAGAACTCCTCAGAAGAAAATGGCTCCCAAAATTAACATGCCCAGAACCCCTCTGACAAACAGACCTAGGCTTCAGGTTTTCAGACAGAGGGGCCACTAGCGCCTCTGTAAACGTGTCATTAAGAGAACTGGCAGTGCCCAGCTCCAAGCCCACGGGGGACCCGATGGGCAGCCTTTGCCATCCCGCCTGCACCCCTTCCGGCCTTCCCATTCCAGACGTCCTGGCCGGTGCACGTTGCGGCCTCCGGGTTCTGCT
The DNA here is from genome assembly GCA_028533085.1 of Varecia variegata. NCBI lineage: Eukaryota > Metazoa > Chordata > Mammalia > Primates > Lemuridae > Varecia > Varecia variegata. The sequence continues at coordinate 2,829 of JAQIFY010006744.1, forward strand.
GCTGGGCCACGATCCTCACCTCTTTCACTGTCATCCGTCATCCTGCTTGTCTTTCGGGCTCCATTTCTAGCTGTTTCGTGGGATTTATAGAGAAAGTTTCTTGGTGGGAGGAGGGGATAGGAGTCCAGGAGTGGTCAGGGGGAGGCACAACTTGGGTATCAGTGACATCACCTGGGGACAATGTATTTGAAGCCTCTATCCCTGCTCTCCGCAGCCCCTTCCCCGAGCCCAGGCGGTGGGGCCTTTACTTGGGCCTTAGACCCTCGGCTTCCGTCCGGCGTCCAGGCTTCTCCCGGGCCCCGCAGCCCCGCCCCTGCCTGCCTCAGCCCCGCCCCTGCCTGCCTCAGCCCCGCCCCTGCCTGCCTCAGCCCCGCCCCTGCCTGCCTCAGCCCCGCCCTGCGCTCAGCCGGCCAGTCAGCGGCTTTGCTCCGGGCGTGTCACAAAGGCCCTCGGCCCCACCCCCGCGGCCCCGCCCGGGACGCGATGTTCCCATGGTGACGGCCCAGGGCCTGGCGGGGCGGGGCCGGGCCGAGACCCTGGGGCTTTTCCCTGAGGAGGCGGCCTCGCGCGGGGAGACCCGGCGCGGGTACCCAGGGAGCGGAGGGCTGAGGGGCTGTGGCTGCGGGAAAGCAGTCCTGCGAAGTGCCACAGCCCTTCTTGCCGAGTTAAGACTTTGGCCCCACCTCTGTCTCCTAGTATCGCCTGCCTGAATCCCTTGAGCTTCTCCTGCCCTGGCCTCTAGGGCCTTCACCAAACTCGTTTCTTCCCCAAAACCTTCCTCAAAGTAACCATTCTTCGCGCATCCGGGGCAAAGGCAGATTGCGGAGCCTCCTGAGGGCCTCTCTCTTTGCCGGGACAGGGTTAGCGTTGGGCCTGAAAGGGGGTTTGGCCCAGCTCTGACGGGCAGGGCTGCAGACGGCGACTGTGTGGGGTCTAGGAAAGTGTCCTTGGTAAATGATGTGCGGAGCTTCTGCGCCGTCGGTAACCGTGGGCGGAGGAGCGTCTTCAAGAAGCCAACCCCTTCCCATTAGCCGCCGTGGTGGCGCCCGCAGTCCCGGCTACTCGGGAGGCTGAGGCCCGAGGATCGCTTGAGCCCAGGAGTTGGCAGTTGCTGTGAGCTGGGCTGACGCCAGGCACTCTAGCCCGGGCGACAGAGCGACACTCTGTTTCAAAAAAAAAAAAAGCCAACGCCTGTGCCCTGCTTGTGTGGTTTAGAGATAACCACTCCAGGTACCGTGGCCTCCAGACTTCAGAGATCACGCCCCGCTGTCTAAGCCGCTCTGACCAGTTTTTTCCGTACTTGAAGGACGAAGCGTCCTTTATGATGTGCCATCCTTTATGACATACCAGTCACTGCACCGCCTCCCAATAGCCAGGCCAGCCATTTCGCTCCCCCACTCCTCCCAGCTTTCCAGTGGACTTCCCCCTCCCTCTTCCCTGAAGCCCCTCTCCACCTGGCTTGAGGCGACCACTTCCCTGGTCTTCACCCTGTTCATCCGGCCTCCTTGGGTCTCACCTTCTCCACCTTGAACGGTGGCAGTGCTGCAAGCTCTGCCCCTGGACCTTTCGTTTTGATCTCTTCACTCTTCTTAAATGAAATTATCAAGGCCATGGCTTTAAATCCCGTCTGTGTGCTGATTCTTCAAACCCGTCCAACCTGTTTTTATGGACACAGGCTCAAGTACCAGGTGCCTCATACATATCATGCTTTGTTGTGCTAAGAGACGTGGAAAGTTGCAGGAGTTTTGCAGGGCTTTGCCTTGAAGGAATCTGTGGGCGTGTTAGTTCACAGAGCAGAAGCTGCTTAGCAACAAGGGGGCCATTCCACCGACCAGGGGCGAGGCAAGGCAGCGCCTGTCTCAAGGCCTGCAGGCCAGCACCTAGAGCTTGTGCAACACAGAGCTCGGCATGGGGCCACAGGTTAAGGGACTGATCAAAGAATGTCAGCCCAGCAGACACTTGCAGCTAAAACCAATTAGCCTCAAGGACAGTTCCTGTTTCACTCCTGGCAACATGTCTCAGCTAATGAGAAACTAGCTAAAGAAATATAACTTGTATACTCAGCTAGGTATACAAGCTCCTTACTTAGAGCTTAATAAGTTTATCTTTGAAAAATTTGTAACCGTTTGCTCATATAGATAGAATTAATTAAGGGATCCCTTGAAAACTTTGGGGATCCTTGAGACCTAAATGAATGATCTGTACACATAAATCTATAATCACTAACAACTAATTGCTGACCAGTAAATACTGATGTGGGATTTCACTCAGTGCCTCCTGGCTCACGGGAATGCTGGAGGACCCCTGACTCCTCCACCACTTTAAACTACACTTTGTCTCTGTCTCTATTATTTCCAAATCTCTTGTGACATCCTGCCTGGGACCTGTTTTGCTGGGAGAGTAGTTAACTCCTGGCAATGCTTGGGTGTCTAATAACCATTTCAAATTGAGCACCTTCAAAATAGAATTACTGATAATAACACCTCAAGAAACAGGATCCTCCATCAGCTCTCCCCATTTCAGTCAAGGAGGCAGGCTTACCCAGAGGCCCAGGCCTTGACCCCTCTCCTATCTTGTCCACGTATAAATCCCATCATCCCCCACTGCCTCCACTGCTCCAGCTCTGCCCTCATAGTCCCACCCAAACTACTGCAAGAGCCTAAGAGGGGATCCTCTTGCTGCCGCTCTGGATTCCAATCACATCTTAAATCAATCAGAGTGCATTACTGTGACCTGGGCCCCTGAGCCCCCCATGTCTCCCTCCAAGCTTCCCCCACTTCCATGTTCTGGTCACATTGACCCCTATGCTGTTCTAATGTGACAAGCTCATTCTTGCCTCAGGAGTTTTACCTTGCCTGACCATAATATCTAAAACTACCCACTCACTGGTCCAAGGCAACCCTAAATAGGCAACACCCCAAAGGAAGAAATACCACTGATAAGCATGTGAAGTAGCATTCAGCTTCATGGTGGTGGCTGAATGATTGATCTGGATATTTCATTCCCCTGCAGCAGTGGCATTCAGCTGCCCTAGCATCATGGTGAGGGTTATGGACTTCCCACTCCCTTGACTTTGGCCTTGGCAGGTGACTTGCTTTGGCCAATGGAATGCTTGTGGTTGTAATGGGAGCAGAGGGTTGTTCTGCTTTCCATGTCACCAGAAGAATGTGCCCAGGTTGCCAGTTGGTCTCAGGAGAATGAAGCCCCAGGAGCCGACCTGAGCTCACTCTGAGGTGGGGGGGGGGCAGGGAGTGTGGAAGGGTGGCAAGTCAAGCGTATTGCCTGAGCCCAGCCACCCGACAGGTGCACGAGTGTGAAACAAAATCTTTTTTTTTGAGACAGAGTGTCACTCTGTTGCCTGGGCTAGAGTGCCATAGCATCAGCCTAGCTCACAGCAACCTCAAACTCCTGGGCTCAAGCAATCCTTCTGCCTCAGCCTCCCGAATAGCTGGGATTACAGGCACGCACCACCATGCCGGCTAATTTTCTCTATATATTTTTAGTTGTCCAGCTAATTTCTTTCTATTTTTAGTAGAGATGGGGTCTCGCCCTTGCTCAGGTTGGTCTCGAACTCCTGAGTTCAAGGGTCCTCCCGCCTCGCCCTCCCAGAGTGCTAGGATTATAGGCGTGAGCCACCGCGCCCAGCCTGAAACAAAATCTTATACACCATGAAGACTTTGTGGCTGTTTGCTGAACAGCATTATTCTGGCAAGAGCCAACTGATAATATTCACTTTTACAGGAACTTAAGTTCACAAAGAGGTACAAGTTTTTCATCTATGAAACTGGCAATGATATATGGAGATACAGAGATAGAGACTATGAACTATATGTTTGATAGGAACTCTAATTCGCTGCTGGTTCTCACCAGCACATTGGTAGAAACGTGTTTGGTAGAAACCCATTTGGAAGTCTGTTTGGCTTATACGTGTTAAAATGCTTGCAAGACCCCAATAGGCCGGGCACAGTGGCTTCTACCTATAATCCCAGCACTTTGGGAGGCAGAGGCAGGAGGATCACTCAAAGCCAGAGTTTGAGACCAGCCTAGACAACACAGTGAGACTTGTCTCTACGAAAAACAAAAAAATTAGTCAGATGTGGTTGGGAGGCTTGGGAGGCTGAGAAAGGAGGATTGCTTGAGTTCAGGAGTTTGAAGTTGCAATGAACTATGATGAAACCACTGCACTCTAGGCCAGGCAACAGAGTGAGACCCTGTGTCTATTTAAAAAAAAACCTAATAGTTCTGAAAATTTATTCTAAAAACAATTAGGGCATGCACAGGGGATTACCGACAAGGGTATTCACTAAAATGTTATTGAAAAGGGTGATAGGATGTAAATGTTAGCAGGGGACATTGTTGGTTTTTTAATTCCCAGATGATAGACAGTAGAGCACTTTTGACAGAAGCCTCAGTTTTTTGTTTTGTTTTTTGAGACAGTCTCGCTCTGTTGCCCAGGCTAGAGTGCTGTGGCGTCAGCCTAGCTCACAGCAACCTCAAACTCCTGGGCTCAAGTGATCCTTCTGCCTCAGCCTCCTGAGTAGCTGGGACCACAGGCATGTGCCACCATGCCCGGCTAATATTTTTCTGTATATTTTTAGCTGTCCAGATCATTTCTTTCTAGTTTTTTAGTAGAGACAGGGTCTCGCTCTTGCTCAGGCTGGTCTTGAACTCCTGACCTCGAGTGATCTTCCTGCCTCGGCCTCCCAGAGTCCTGGGATTACAGGCATGAGCCACTGTGCCCGGCCAGAAGCCTCAGTTTTGAGGACCGAGTAGCAATGTGCCAGGTGCCCAGGGCTCATCTTCCATCCCTTGCCCAGAGTTACCCTCAGGTGTAATCACGTGGACAAAAGCTCAGCCATCGCTATTTACTTACCCATCTTGCTCCTGGGGACCAGAAATTCTGTGCTGAACTGGAGGCAAAAACTGAGGCAGGACTGTGAGGACCTCCAGCAGGAGGGTTGCCCAGCCAGGAGCTTCAGCAGGGGTGTGGAGCTGCCGGGAAGGGAACAGTCCTCTAGGGAGGCTGTGGGAACACCAGGGTGATTTCACCAGCCTGCTCCCACGCTGGCAGTGAGTGGCCCTTGGCGAAGCACTTACCCATGAAGCACTTACCCATGGTGAAGCCGTTGCCCACCAGGACAGGGCTGAGATGGACAGTGGGCACCAGAGTTCAAAGTGACCCTCTTCCTCGAGGTCTCCAGCGGTACTAAGTGAAAATGAGGGGCAACGTGAGCTCCCACATGATGCTGCACTGTTTTAGGCTCTGTGTACATATCAACTCATTGAAAATTCATAGCAAGCCAGGCGGGGAGGCTCTCTGATTATTCTATAGAAATGCTGCAGCCAGCTTGTGACTCAGTCTCCACGCATTCAGCCGGCTTCTGGGTCCACCTCCCTGGTTTCCAGCCTGGCTCTCAAACTCCTCCTCTGCCTCCTGCCTCTGGGCAAGGCTTGTCCCGGCTGGCCATATAGCGGCTTCTTCAAAATGTGAGGTTTCTCCTTGATGGTGACAATCAGGCCTGAAGCAGAGGACGAGCCTGCAGAGGTGTCCCTAGAGAGGCTGGGCTGCCATCCCCATGGATGGGGCTGGGGGCAGCAGACCAGTACCGACCGAGTCAGTGCTTTCTCTACACCAGAGAACACGCGTGTGGGAAGCCACACCACTGCTTATCTGTGGAGTCAGTCAGTGTGAGGGTGTGTGACTGAAGATGTGTGACCTCGTTCACCCTCACACAGAGAGCAATGCAGCGCCAAGGCACAACGCGGCAGACAACACGCTCATCTCTGTGGATCCCTGAACCACATGTCCTGCACCAGCCAGTCCCAGAGCTCTTGCTCGGTTCCCGGGTACAGTCCTGGAGGTAACATTGGCTGCCACTGAGAAGCTGGTGCTGCCAGTCAGTTTCTTGCAGTGTCGTTTGCTAAGTGTCCATCCAGTGCTTTCTGCCCTGGCTTTGAGATGCTCCCTTGTTGGAGATACAATTTCTGGCTTTTAGCTTAAAGTGGGTCTTCAGGCAAGTGTGGCAGAAAAGCAGAAACCATCTCCCATGAGGAGACTGAACGGCCTGGTTAAATTATTAATATTGCAATAACTAGCAATAGAAGAACAAAGATGAGAAGTAACCCCTTGTGAGGTTTGACACAGAACTATTTTGTAAAGATTTTCCTGTGGGACAAGAATATGCAGCAGTCAGCCAGGACACTGACACAGCCTCTGGAAAAGTGTACTGATTCTAGAACATCTTCACTAATATAACATCTTATTAATACTTTATACATTCTGCATATACAAAATTAACCTCTGAGCCTTACTTTTAGATTTTAGAGTTTTTTCCACCCTGTGGGCTTGATAAATAGGTCAGCTTTTTAACGTGGAGCACGTAGAAAATATGGAGCTAATTACATGTAAAGGGCACCATGATGCCTCTTATTTCCAGGGCCTCTCTGCGTGTAGTTGCATTGCAGGTGGTGAGGAGAGGGGTGCGCCTTTGAGGCTTTTGGCTGTCCAGGAAGCACCAAGACGGTTTGGGTGTAAAACCATGCTGCCAGTCTTACTTTTTTGTTTATTTGTTTGTTTGTTTTGAGGAAGAGTCCCACTCTGTCACCCTGGCTAGAGTGCCGTGGCGTCAGCCTAGCTCACAGCAACCTCAAACTCCTGGGCTCAAGCGATCCTTCTGCCTCAGCCTCCCAAGTAGCCGGGACTACAGGCATGCGCCACCATGCCTGGCTAATTTTTTCTACATATTTTTAGTTGTCCAACTAATTTATTTCTATCTTTTAGTAGAGACGGGGTCTTGCTCTTGCTTGGGCTGGTTTCGAACTCCTGAGCTCAAACAATCCGCCTGCCTCGGCCTCCCAGAGTGCTAGGATTACAGGCGTGAGCCACCACTCCCAGCCTGTTTGTTTGTTTTTGAGTGAAGGCCTTGCTCTGTCACGTAGGCTGGAGTGCAGTGGCCTGATCATAACTCATTGCAACCTCAAATTCCTGGTCTCAAGTGATTCTTCTGCCTCAGCCTCCCAAGTAGCTGGGACTATGGGTGTGCCACCACCCCTGGCTAATTTTTTTTTTTTTTTTAGAGATGGGGTCTTGGTATGTTGCCCAGGCTGGTCTTGTGGTCTTGAACTCCTGGGCTCAGTGATCCTCCTGCCTCGGCCTCCCAAAGTGTTGGGACTACAGGTGTGAGCCACCATGCCCAGCCCAGTCTTGTTTTTTTTCCTGAGTTTAGTATCTGATCATAA
>JAQIFY010006745.1:0-10067 GCA_028533085.1 Varecia variegata
GGACTACAGGCATGTGCCACCATGCCCGGCTAATTTTTCTATATATATTTTTAGTTGGCCAGATCATTTCTTTCTATTTTTAGTAGAGGCGGGGTCTCGCTCTTGCTCAGGCTGGTCTCGAACTCCTGAGCTCAAACAATCCGCCCGCCTCGGCCTCCCAGAGTGCTAGGATTACAGGCGTGAGCCACCGCGCCCGGCCTTGACAATGTTTTTTGAAAATGATTTCCACTCTAAGATTATTCTATCTGCTAGAGGAATCAGGAGTATAATATAAAATGAACATTTCTATAACAAAATATTGAGGGTTAATTTATGTCAGGGATTTTCCTTATTTAATATAGGGCTCTAGGAGTTCCCAGTCTATGGAAGTGTAGCCAAATATTTGTCTAGTATTTTGTATTGTATTATACATTTTAGCATACACTTTCTTAATTAACTGTGCTTTCTTTCTGTCATTCTTTTTGTCATTTCCTTTTCTGGCATTACTTCTTCCTTATATTTTTTCATACTCAGAATACAGCTTAAATAGTCCTTTTTTTGTCCTTAGAATTTTTCTTAAACCTAAGCTCATTTTGTTATAGTCTGTATTAGTTTTTTATTGCTGCTGTAACAAATTACCACAAATTTCATGGCTTAAAATAACACAGTTTATTATCTTATGTTCTTCAGTTTAGAAGTCCAACTATCCAGTCCAACTACTGGGACTCACTGGGTTTAGATCAAAGTATAGGTAGGTGCACTCCTTTTTAAAGTTTCAGGGAGAGAATCCTTGTCCTGTCTAGCTTCCTGAGGATGTCTACTTTCCTTTGCTTCCTTACTTCAAAGTTGACAAAGGCAGGTTGAGTACTATTCACATCACATCTATTTTGATCTTTCTTCTTTAGTCACATGTCACTGCGACCATGGCTGGGAAAAGTTCTCTGCTTTTGAGGGTCCATGTGATCATCGGATTTGGTCCACCTTGATAATGCAGGCACTATCCCCATCTCAGCTTAATCACATCTTCAAAGTTCCTTTTGCCACGTGAGGTTAACATTATCACAAATTCTAGGGATTAGGACATGGACATTTGGAAGTCATTAATCTGTCTACCACATGCTCTAGCTGGCACATCTGCATTTCTGTCTTGGTTGTGCCTTATTTCATTTTGTATGTCATTTAAATATCTGATCATAATGATAAGTAACTTGTGAAGAGTTAGTGATTTGTTAAGACATCTTCAGCTTTTCTTCAAAAATAAGTTAATATGCTCTTACTTAATTGAAATCTTGTTTTTGAGGTCTCCTCAACTTTTCAGAAATACTTTTTCATTTGGGATCTTAGGCCATACTCAGAATGTTTTTGAAATATTATAGTCTCACTTACAGAATTCTCAGAAATTTATACAGGCCACAGTCCTAATATTCTTTGAACTATTTGTAGTTCAATTTAACAGAATTCTCAGACATTTATTGCAATAATATTTCTCCCTCTTTCCCACACTGGAAAGTCAGACTTGAGAATCGAATTCTCATAGATTTGCTCAGATTCCATTTAATTACTTGGGAATGTACAATTGCATGTATACACACTTTTGTGAAAAGATGTGTAGAATGGTAATATATGCAGTGTTAAGAAATATGTGCTGTATAGAGATATTATTTGGATTTTTCCCTTTGCATGTGGTGAAATCTTTTAAATAGGCATTAGGCCACGTGGTCAGGTTTCTACCAGTTCTCATATTCGCCTCAATTTGTTGTTTGTTTATTAATGGAAGTTATACTACAGATGTCTTTGTCTCTGTGGACCCAAAATGTTATGCTTATCCTTTTTCTGCATATGCCATTAATTTTAATGTCCCCAAATATTATGTGTACATTATTTTATATACACACAAACACACACTCACACATCATTAAATCCCATATCTCAAAGAAATTTTGCTCTGGGGTCCATTTCTGTTTCACTCATCCCTCTATTCTCATTTTCTATACTACCTTTTCATCTACCTTAAATTAGCTAGTATCTTTTTTTATATATTCACATCACATTTTTTGCAAGGTAGATAAAAGAAATTGCTCTCAAATGATGGGATTTTTACTTGCTGTGTTTCAGCTTAAAACATCCTTTTCCTCCACAAAAACTAGTTTTATAAACATTTGTGAAGCAGGCTGTGTAAAGGAAATTGCTGACACAACTTAACTGCAGCTATAATCGTGCAAGTGATATGACTGCATGGGGAGAGCAAGGAAGATAGAAACAAAAATTGGGCTATATTTTCAACTTAAGTCTCACTAGGAAAAAAGAGACTAATGCCATTTAATTATAATTTGAAGTGTTTGGAATATTTTTACTTTGTAGACACTTGGCTAGAGTGCTCCAGACAGAGATATGTGTCTTACAGTCTAAATGGAGCTATGTGTTATATACTTCTAGATTAAGGGTCTCTAATGATTTGGGAAGAGACAGAACATGCTGTGTCCTGGGAAAATTCACCTAACCTCCAGGTTCCTTTTTTTTTTTTCTTTTTTAAATATAGAAGGAATATTATAGTAATGCCAGTGCCTTTCTCTGTGGTGCTGGAGGTTTCATTATAATGTCTGTAAGTTATATATATTACTAAGACTATTATATGAAGTCATTGTATCTGCTCTTGTTAGATTGCTTTTCTTCTGTCCTTGGCATAAAATCTATGGGCATGAACAATATCTGCAGTACCAGATATTTATCTATGTGCAATTTCTTTAAATTAGGATTATAGTTCCTCTGAGTAACTTTTAAAATTAGATATATTTGTTTAGCAAATTAGTGCTCTAGTATATGACATTCATTTCTTTCCCACCAGTATAATCTGGATTATATATACAGGCATACCTCAGAGATAGTGTGGATTGGGTTCCAGACCACCTCAATAAAACAAATGTTGCAATAAAGTGAGCCACACAAATTTTTTTTTGGTTTTTCAGTACATATAAAATTTATGTTTATATTACATTGTAATCGATTAAGGGTGAAATAGAATTATGTCTAAAAACCAATGTATGTACCTTAATTAAGAAATACTTTATTGCTAAAATATGCTAACAATCATCTGAGCCTTCAATGAGTCATAATCTTTTTGCTGGTGAAGAGTCTTGCCACACTGATGGCTGCTGATTGATCAGGGTGGTGGTTGCTGAAGGTTAGGGAGGCTGAGGCAAGTTTTTAAAATAAGGCAACAATGAAGTTTGCTGCATTGATTGATTCTTCCTTTCATGAAAAATTTCTCTATAGCATGCAATGCTGTTTGATGTCATTTAATCTGCTGTAGAATTTCTTTCAAGATTAGAGTCAATCCTCTCAAAATCTGCCCTTGCTTTATCAACTAAGTTTATGTAAGATTCTAAATCATTTGTTGTCATTTCAACAATGTTCATAATATTTTCAGCAGGAGTAGTTTCCATCTCAAGAAACTACTTTCTATGCTCATCCATAAGAACTCCTCATCCATTCAAGTTTTATCATGAGATTGCAATCAGTCACATCTTCAGGCTCTACTTCTAATTCTAGTTCTCTTGCTATTTCCACATCTGCAATTACTTCCTCCACTGAAGTCTTGAACTCCTCAAAGTTTAAAACCTTTTTTAAACTCCTGTTGATATTTTGACCTCCTCCCGTGAATCGCAAATGTGCTTAATGGCAGCTAGAATGGTGAATCCTTTCCAGAAGGTTTTCAATTTACTTTGCTCAGATTTGTTAGAGGAATCACAGTCTATAGCAGCTATAGCCTTATGAAATGTATTTCTTAAATAATAAGACTTGAAAGTTGAAATTACTCTTTGATCCATGGGCTGCAGAATGGATGTTGTGTTAGCAGGTATGAAAACAACATTAGTCTCCTTGTACATCTCCGTCAGAGCTCTTGAGTGGCTAGGTGCATTATCAATGAATGGTAGTATTTTGAAAGGAATCTTTTTTTCTGAGCAGTAGGTATCAACAGGGCTTAAAATATTCAATAAACAAAGCTGTAAGCAGATGTGTTATCATCTAGGCTTCGTTGTTCCATGTATAGAGCCCAGGCAGAATAGATTTAGCACAATTCTGAAGGGCCCTGCAATTTTCAGAATTTTAAATGAGTATTGGCTTCAATTTAAAGTCACCAGCTGCTTTAGCTACTAAAAAGACAGTCAGCCTGTCCTTTGAAGCTTTCAAGCCAGGCATTGACTTCCCTTTAGCTATGAAAGCACTATATGGCACCTTCTTCCGATATAAGACTGTTTCATCAACACTGAAAATCTGTTGTTTAGTGTAGCCACCTTCATCAGTTATCTTGGCTAGATCTACTAGATAACTTATTGCAGCTTTTACATCTGCACTTGCAGCTTCATCTTGCACTTTTATTTTACCGAGATGGCTTTTTTCCTTAAACCTCATGAACAAACCTCTGTTAGATTATAACTTTTCTTCTGCAGCTTCCTCACCTTTCTCATCTTTCATGGAATTGAAGAGAGGAAAGGCCTTGGTCTGGATTAAGCTTTGGCTTCAGGGAATGTTGTGACTGGTTTAATATTCTCTCCAGACTACTAAAACTTTCTCCATATGAAGCAAGAAGAGAGTTTAGCTTTCTTATCATTTGCGCATTCACTGCAGTAGCACCTTTAATTTCCTTCAAGAACTTTTCCTTTACATTCACAACTTGGCTGTTAAGAATAAGAGGCCCAGCTTTTGGCCTATCTCAGCTTTTGACATACCTTCCTCACTGACCTTAATCATAGCTTTTGATTTAAAGTGAGAGACTTGTGACTCTTCCTTTCACTTGAACACTTAGAGGCCATTGTAGGGTTATTAATTGGCCTAATTTCAATATTATTGTGTCTCGGGGAATAGGGAAGCCCAAACAGCGGGAGACAAATGGGGAAACACCTAGTCAGTGGAGCTGTCAGTATTTACCCACCATTTATGGACTTAGTTCACTGTCAGATATGAGCATGGTTCATGGTGTCCCAAAGCAATTATAATAGTAACATCAAAGATCACCAATCACAGATCACCATAACAAATATAGTAAGAATGGAAAAGTTTGAAATATTGTGAGAATCACCAAGATGTGACACAGAGACATGAACTGAATACATGTTATTTGAAAAATGGTGCCAATAGATTTGCTCAATGTGTGGTTGTCACAAACTTTCAATTTGAAAAACAAAATGCAATATTTGCAAAAAGCAATAAAACAAAGCACAATAAAATGGCGTGTTCCTATGTGTGCATATCTGTATATATTAATGTATGTTGTGTTTTGTTGGAACAGTATTCCTGATTAAATAGAACACTGATCTAACTTTGGTTGTGCATGTTTCTACCGGTTTGACTTTGAGCAAGTAATTTATTACTTGTAAGCCTCATTTTTTAGAACCTCAAAGTAATGAGGTGAAACCAAATTATTTCTAACTTAACCTAACCTCCAATATCAATATGCTAGGTTTCTAAGATTAAGATTCTGATACTAATATAACTAATATAACTAATACTTATTGAATACTTAATGTATGCCAGGCCCTCTTCTGTGTACTTTATATGTATGAAATCTTTTAGTCTTTATAAAAACTGCAAGATGTGCATTATAATTTTCCATTTCATAGGTAAGGAAATGAGGCACAGAAAGTTTAAGGAACTTGCCTTAGGTAACACAGCTCGGAAGTGGCAGAGCTGGTTTTTGAACACAGAAAAGTCTCCATAGATCATATCAGGATTCTTTTTTTGGATAAATAGGTATTTTTCCTGTTGAAGCCAGTCTTAGACAAATCTTGAAATAGACCATGCTACTTCTATTCCAACAGGTATTTCCCTATTTATCCCAAGTTTTTCAAATGTCTCATACTTTCTTTCTATCCAGAGCTTGCCCCTCTAAAGGTTTTCTGTGTACAGAAGATATATCCTCTTTCTATGTTCCCTTATTCCTTTGGAATTTTGCTCTATGTTAAAAAACTGATAAGTAGATTCAAAGTATGGGCAAGACAATGTGTTTAATAGCATGTTGAATGGGGAGAGATATTTTGGGAAGAAAAAGATTTTTCCTTCATTCTAAAATTTGAACATATGATTACTTGCATACCATATATGATATCTGAATATATTACATAGTGGCTACCCATGTGATTAAGCTATGACTGACCCACTTCTGGGTACTCTGGACACATACCAGTATATTAAATTTTTTCTCATGTCCCATTCTGCTACTAAGTAGAACCAGAAATGGATGCCAATGTCTGCCTCTTTTAAAACAGTCTGAGCTTTCCGGGAATGTTTTAAATTTCATATGAATGTTTGATGATGTATTAAGATATCTTTTGAAAACAGAAGATTCTGCTTTTACAAGTGCATTTCTTAGAGTCATAGTTAGAAATAAAGCCAAAAATTAAGAAATTTCAATTTGAAGTGACAATATATTAGTTACAAAAAACCGAAGGACACTTTTATTAAAGTTATTTTAGTGAACTGAGAACTAAGAGGAGTTATGATTTAAAAAAAATTTTGACATGCTTTTAGTCCTTCAGCTTTGCTAATTGTAAGCTCATTGAAACACAGTATTAATTTTAAAAATATTGCAAAAGCGTTTGATTTGCACCATTCTTGTTTTGCCAAGTTTGTAGCTAGATAGTCCTTTAAAGACAATTTTGAACTATTTGATCAAGGCTACTCTGAGATCATGTATAAACAATTTATTTATGCGTGATTATGCTGTCTGCATTATTTTCTGTTCCCGTGTTCTTTAGTTTTCCAGAAGATTATAGCAGATGTGTTAGACTTTGTGAGAAAGGTCAGGTTGTTCTCTTCTCTCTATTGCCATTAGAAAAAATATTTATGAAAAGCTATTTGTTATATTATATTTAGACAGTTGCATTTATATACTTGAAAATCAAGTTTATTTTGGGACAGTTATGGATGAAGTAATGGAGGCATTACTTAAACTGTGAACAGTAAAATTCTTGACCCACATAGAAATAAAGGTTGAAGTGCTCCTTTAGTACCATTTGCTCAGCTTTCATCTTGGCACTATTCACACCACTCATGTTGCCTTCCTCCTTGTCTATCCCTCAGCTACACTGGGAGCTTCAAGGCAGGCATTGCATGTGCATGTGAGTGTATCTATCATTTTGGGTACAGGAACTAGGACACCATGAGGGACTCATTCAGTGTCTTTTAAATGAATGAATAACTGAATTAGTTTTCTCTTGTTCATTCCAATTAGTAAGTCACATTTATTTTTCTGGAAAACCACACCATAAGGTGGGTAGAAGTGGTGCAAGATATAGTCACAGTCTGTTCATGTATGTATGTGTGTGTACAGAACTAGAGTGTAAGCATTGAGAAGAATGGTGGTACCATAAAAGATATAATGTAGTATAATATAAATATAACATAATATAATATAATAAAGGTATATTATAGATTTGGGTGGAGGAAATGCCTACTTAGGTTTTAATTTTTTAAGAAACTAGGAGATGAAGACTTGATTTTGTATATACCCGTGAGCGCTTTTTTAGAAAAAGACTTTTGAGTATTTATAGCAATTAGAGAAAAATCAACCTTTGAGGACCTATTGAATCCTTGGGAGGTATAGCTAAGAAATCAATACCAATTAACTCTGAAGATATGGTTCCAGTGATTCTGCTGGAGTAAAGATGCTCAGGAAAAAAGGCATCCTCAATTGGTTGAGGGGCTGATACTTCACTAACATACCTACATCTTGGTATTTCTATGTCTTTGACTTAGTCTAACAGTCTATCTGAGCTCAGTCTAATTTAGCCATCTTGATAGAGCTTTATACTTTCTGCAGTGAGTCAAACGAAGGAGCAGTCTAGGCAGCCTGTGAAAGATTTTCATCCTATAAATAGGATAAGATTTGCATCCTATAAATTTTTATTTAGTTTTTTTAAAAATAGAGCTAGTTTTTGCTAGTATTAAAAATTCAACAGGATTCACTGCTGTTGTGCCACAAGGAATGGCATGATTAATGAAAAACCTAATAAATCTTATTGCAATTATCCAACAGCTTCATGGTATCCTCAATAGTATGCACTATCATTAAAACTTAGCTTGTAATTGTACTTAGTGTTGATACTTGTCTGTGTCCACCACCAAACAATAAACTCGCCATCTCTGCATCTCTAGTATTTAGCACAGTGCCCAGCACAAGATCTGATTGATTAAAAGAATGAAGTAAAATAGGACAAGAATATTGCTCTTGTTGACAAATTGCTGAATAAGCTTAACTTCTGTCTAACGCAGTCACCTCTGATCATGATTATAAATGATAATTGGTATGCGGAGCTGATAATGATCACTGCTGCAATTTGTGATATAATCTTTAGATCCTTTCAGGTCATTTTAAGGTGAAGTCCACCAAAATTAAGGAGTTCTTAGCTTTGAATAGTTCATACAAATCACTGATCATTGACCAGTGTTTCTTGGTTACTTCCATGGAAATATAATTAAATTCAGGGTTTTTTTCCAAGTAACCTGGCATTTGTTACTGTTCTTCCATCTTAATCAATATCATAGTAAATTTCAGTCCATAGATCATAGCTTAAGTCTATTTGCTTTTATACAAGTAAATTCTCTAGATACTGTGGTTAGCCCAGTGTTTATAATAAAGCCACTGACAACTAGTGAAATAACAACACACATCTCAGCATTTATCAGCTGACTTTTTTAGTAGATACTCTAATTTTATTTAGTTTCTGGTAAAGGACAAGCTGGATTCTAAGCATTTCTTTCTGAGAACTAATATTCTTGAAAAAGTGGGTCCAGGAGGATTCATATCATTAAAACTTTTAGGAGAAATAACCAAAAATTAGGGCATTGAAATGTAATACTGTATGAGCTAGTTATTTATCTATGGCCTCTCAGTATCATCCTGTTACTCTTTTATCCGTCCTTACTAGCATGGCCCAGATTTTGAAACTACATTTTCCAGGCTCCCTTGCCAGCTGGCTTCGTGCTATGTTCTACCAATGGGGATATTGTTAGGAAATCAGAAGGCTAGAAGTTGAGAAAACTTCCTACTTTGGGCTTCAATAATGTGGCAGTTCTTGAAATCATATGGGAGTTTCTGTAGCAGCAGAAGAGGTGGTGTGATTCTCCTGGACCCTAATAGCCTGGATAGAACAAGCACCTTTTTAGCAGATCCTGGCCGGGTCCAGGTGGCACATATTTGATGGATCTGCAACTGGCTGCAAAAGTATCTCTCACATAGAGTAACAGGTGCAGGCTAGTGGGTTCCAGCCTATGAGTGTTAACAAGCTCTGATTTACCCCCTTTCTCTTTTTTTTTTCTTCCATCTTTTCTAAAACAATGGATTCCCTATATTAGCTTCACTCTGTTTGATATACCTAGAGTAAATTATGTTTTCTTGAGCAGACACTGTCCTTTTAGCTTTCTAAAATCTTTACACAAAAAGATTACCAAATACCAAAGTGTACAAATGTGTACAAAGACGTATGTATAAGCAATGCTAAATTGTTATGTTTTTTTTCTGAAAACGAATCCTCAGACATGCTGTTGAGTCATACATCTTTTAAAAGCAAAACTCAGATACATTTGTAGTATTTCTTGGTTTTCTTAATGATAATATTTAAAACTTTTGTCACTGGATGGCAAGCTTTTGGGGGAATGGAACTATACCTCATTTAACCTTATTTATTTTCATTCTCCTCATAATTAACTTAGTGGCACAGTTACTCTCTTTCCCCTCTCCAATCCACTCTCAGATTGTAGCCAGTGCTGTATATAGAGTAAATCTGCTCGTGTCACTTTCCTACTTAAAAACCATTCAATGTCTCCTTATTGCCCTTAGGCTAAAATCCCAGTTCTTTAGTGTAGTTTACTAGAATCTTTAAATTTTTTTTTTATTTATTATAGTTTATTATGCGGGTACAATGTTCTGGTTAAGTATATTGCCCATGCCCCTCCCAACCCCCCGAGTCTGAGCTTCAAGAGTGTCCATTCCCCCGACAGTGCACATCGCACTCATCATGTAGGTATACACCCACCCCCAACACCCCGAGTCAGATCTTCAAGCATGTCCATTCCCCTGACAGTGCGCA
>JAQIFY010006746.1:0-10066 GCA_028533085.1 Varecia variegata
TTTGCAAAAGGTACTAGGTTCATTGCTATCAACGAGTCTGTACTTTATGGGCACAAAAACTACTCAATGTTTTTTTCTTTGTCTTGCCATCTTCAATGTAATTTATTGAACACCTGCTGTGTGTGAAGTCTATATTTATTGCTTATTTGGTTCACCTAATAAAAAGAACAGACAGTACCTGGATGAGTTCCAGTCCTTAATTTGGTTTTTTTCTTAAGTTCAGTAAAATTGATTCATCAGAATGCTCAACACACATGAGACATAAATATGTTTCATTTATTCAATACTTTACAAGATGAATATGGGGGGATTTAAAAAGTAAAATTACGAAAAAGGATTTAGAAAATTATAATAACTAGAATACTACCACTGAGTAGATTGGAGTTGTAAACCCAAACACAACTGTATATCAAATCATTATGCATTTCCTCACATGGGAAATTAAGATGAATTTTAAGAAAAGTGTGCTATGCAAAGGTAAGAGTATGAAACTTCACAGGACTAATATATGTCAGGGAACTTATAATATCCGACCCTATGATCAATCACTTTTGAAGGTAGGAAGATCTTAGATTAAGAACTGTGAATAACAGTCATTTACTATAAATGCTCACTATACTCTGGGATTCTTAGCTTGATATTTCATTTGTGTGCTTTGAAATGTGTTAGATTGATTGAAAAAGTAGTTATAATTCTTTACGCTTTCTTATACCCACATCCTCTGCAATGTGACTGCAGCTCCACCCATCAAGAGTTTGAGTCTCCTCTCTTGAGTCTTTGAATTTGGGTTGGCCTTGTGACCGATTTGGCCAGGAGAATGCAGCAGAAGTGACAGTGGCCTCAAGCAGAAGTTCCAACCTTAGGCCTCAAGAGAACTTGTGCATTTTCTCCACTCCTGTGCCCCCTCAGAGCTCAGCCAAACCGTGAGAACAAGCCTGGTCGGTTGAAGGTTGAGAGACCTCTGTGGCAGAGCTAAGTAAGCCCATTTGCCCCACGCAGGCTCCCAGACATGTCAATAAGTCTAGCCAAGATCAGAAAATGTTCCTAGCTGCCTTGAAGCTCACTACAGAGTCATGAGTAAGTTTCATTAAACCCACCTGAGGCCAGAACTGTCCAGCTGAGTTTAGTCTTGTTAGTAATTATAAGTGGGTGTTGTTTTAAGCCATAAGTTTTGTTATTTTGTTACACACCATTATTGTGGCAGTAGATAACCGGTACAAAAGGAATGTATTAGTCAGCTGTGGCTGCAATAAAGTTGTACGACAACTTCCAAATCTTAGGGGTTTTCAGCATTTCTTTTTCTTTTCTCTTTTTATCATAGTGTGGAGGTTGGCTGTGACACCTCTGTTTCAGGCTGTCAGTAGGGTCCAGGACTGTCCCACATGTCCCTCATTCTGGGATCAGGGGCTACCCACGTCATATTTTTCTCATGACATATGGCAGAAACACAAGAGTCAAGGTAAATTATGCAAGCAAATGCCCACTAACATTCTATTGGGGAAAGGAAGTGATATGGCAAGGCCAAAAGTCAGTGTGGCTGTGTACAATTAATCCATACCACTGGAGGCTCTGCAAAGTCGCAAGGCAAAAGGAGTGATGTGTAATCCTATTATGGGAAAGAAATGAGGAATTAGGAATAATGGCCGAAGGGGAATTATTCAGGTGGCAGAACAGGGAAACTGTTTTCTGAAATACTTGATGAAACACATTAAGAGTTTGCCCCAGAAAAAGCCAAAACAGCCCATTAAAGACCTGTGACAATTAGTATGCTAGTATGAGTATGGAATATTTATTTTCCTAAAGCGTAAGTTCTTTGGAATAGGAATATGCCAAAAACGTTTTAATTTTTCTCAGTCTACTCACCTAACTGGCCCCAGATTTTCTTTATGTTCTTTACATTTGGGAATTATGTGATGCTTCTCCTCTTGGTTTTATAATTTTAGCTACCTCCCTTTTAGTGAGGTTTCCCTGGGTTTGCAGTATTGTAAAAATAGAAAAAATATCTTTCTTCTACTCTTAAAAATGGAGGGACCAGCAAAAGCTCATATATGATACCGTATGCTAATACGCCCTCTAATTATCAAAATGGTTTTCAGTCTTAATTGCAAATTGAATTGAAACAGCTAAATCAGAAACTAAATTCATGTGATTACAGAAATGCAGGACTTTTCCTTCTATATTACGTGCTACACGCAAAAGTGCTCTAAACACTCTATTATATATGGTATATTGCAGCCTTCTCTATCTGAGGGCTTCAGAATCTAGACATTGCTGGTTGTGGTTGACTCTTCACATTGTTTCTTTCATTGACATGACTTCCCTTGATTGCTGCCACTTTTATAATATTTCGGAAGTGTAACAGTCACAATACCATTTTTCTTTGTTTAAAATGAATATATACTAGTATCTCAGTATCTATAACCGTTTATAATAAGAACTGAATTGAAATAACATTTTGAAAACAACAGAGGTTCTATAGTTATTTTGGATTGGTTTGCTTTGTGGACTTGTTTGTTAAAGGTGACCTCTGCCTGTCTGTCTGTCTGTCTTCCTGTGTGGAATGTGTCGAGGCCCCTCTGGGGGAGCACAGGTGCTTGGGAGAGAGTCAGTCCCTCTCTAGAAACCCTTCTCCACCTCCCCTACCTTCTCTGAATCAACCCTTCTCTTCTTCTTGTCTCCACTCACACACCTGAGCACACATAATGCCAGAGAAGAAATCCATTAAGTTCCTCAGGAGCATTCATTGTCAGAGGAGTCAAGGAGAAAGAAAACAAGAGATATGAGCGGAAAATCATTAAAGAATAGAGAGCTAGTGCAGAATAGGAAATAGGTGGAGTAGGGATAGGTGGAAACCGAGACATAGTTTGAAAGCAGAGGAATTGGAAACGGGGCCGGCCAAGCTGAAATGCACATGTTTAGATACCATCGATCCTACTTTTTAGCCTCAACAGATTATTTTTGGTCACCCACAGCACTTCACTCTACTGCTCAAGTCCTTTGTTCTTAGTTGGAGCAATTTAATAAATTGCCAAATAAAAGCAATTTAGGCAATTCTACCTTGAGAGTCTCCGTGTTTAGTGTTTCATCCAACCCAACCTGAAAACATAGTGTGGATAGAATAAAGAATTCACTGGGGGCGGGGGGAGAGTAGTAGAGACAAATTCTACACTGAATATTTTTATGGAATCAAAGAATTGCAGAGCTGGAAAGGAGCCTGCACACTACACTGGCCAACCTTTCATTTTACAGATGGATGGATGTCCAAAGAAGTAAAGTGACTTGCTCAAGGAAATGTGAATGTCAGAGCCAATATTTGAACCCAGGCTCCTGACCCCAGGGACAGTGCTTTTAGCCCAGAACTTCATTTCTGCATGTCCCCTTTGAACCATTTAACGATGATTTCTGTGCAAGGAGAAATCAGGGAAATGTTGCAGTCACTTCTTATGGCATCCGTGGGGTTAACAAATCCTTTCAACATGAAGGCATTTTAGTGCATCTATTCAGCCCTTCATTTAGCAATATTTAACAACATCTATAGTAAGTCCCGTATATTATAGTAAGCACACAGGGCCAATAATATTTTATGCATTCTCATCAAGAGTGAAATTGTGAGGGCCATAAATGGCCTGATGGAAGAGGATGATGAGCATGGCGGCTCACAAATTACATTTGCCTGGCTGAAAGAGCTGAGTGACTATGGACATGAACCCCTCCCATCTGACAGGCCCGCAGGGAGCCACCTGGCAAGTGGGCAGAACATATAAAGACATCTGCCATTCATGTTTCGTTCTGGTCAAAGGCAGTTGGTAGCAGTGGAATGAGTGCCCTTGCTGCATGTTAATCTTTACTGCTTGCGTGGATGGAGCATTAACGGTTGGACACTTACTAAGTGCAGGACACTATGCTAAGTACATTCATTCATTCATTCATTCAACCATTATTTATTGAGTGCCTAATATGTTCCAGGCCCTGTTCTATTTCTTTTTTATTCCTCACATTAGCCTTAGGGTACAGGTACACATTTTAGGAAACTGAGACTTAGAGAGGTTAAGTAAAATGTCCCTAAGTCACACAGCTATTTAGTGTCACAGGTTAGGCTTTTAACCACTAATTGTGTAGCCTCTCCCACTGTCAGAAAGTCTCCAGATGCAACACAGAACAGGGAAAGCTTGACTATAATTTATAATACTTAGCTAAGGCTAGTCTTGGATGTCAATGGAGTTAGTAGTTACCCAGAGGGTATGATTTGAGATTCTTGGGAGAATCTCATGTTCCAAATAGTTTCCATCTAGTGCCCCAGTGCCTAAAATCTCACAAATAGAATAGAAGTGCTTTCTTTGAGATTATTACACTGATGACTGTCAAGTGTAAACACAGGATCTATCCCCAGTTTAGACTTTCTACAAACTTAAATTTGCAGAAGCTTTCTAGATGTTTCACTGGCATCTCAAATTAAGGTGTCTGAAACTGAACTTTGTTAGTCACTGGGAAATGCAAATCAAACCCACAATGAGATAGCACTTCATATCCACTAGGCTGGCTGGAACAAAAAAGACAGGAAATAACAAGTGCTGGTGAGGATGTGGGGAAGTTGGAACCCTCATACACTGCTGGTGGGAGTGTAAAATGGTGCAGATGCTTTGAAAAATAGTATGCTGGTTCCTCAGTAGGTTATATATATATAGTTACCCAGTAATTCCATTTCTAGGTATTAATATTTACCCAAGATAATTGAAAACATATGTCCACACAAAAACTTGTACATGAATGTTCACAGCAGCATTAGTCATAGTAGCCAAAAGGTGGAAACAACCCAAATGTTTGTCAATTGATAACTGGATAAATAAAATGTGCTATAGCCATAGAATTGAATATTATTCAAAAATGAAAAGGAATTAAATATTAATATATGCTATAGCATAAATAAACCCTGAAAACATTATGCTAAGTGAAAAGCAAATTACAAATGACCACATTTTTAATTTATTCCATTTATATGAAATGTCCAGAATAGACAAATCTATAGATACAGAAAATAAGTTCATGCTTAGGGCTACAGTGGAGAGTGCATGGAAACGGGGGGTGGGGGGGGCGGGGAAGTAGGGAAGGGGCAGGGTGAAAGCTAATATGTACGGGGTTTCTTTTGGGGTATTTAAAATGTTCTCAAATTGATCATGATGATAGTTGCACAACTCTGAATTTCCTAAAAACCACTGAACTGTACACTTTAAGTGAGTGAATTATATAATGCATTTATTATGACTCAATAAAGCTTATCCCACATCTGCCTCTGAATCTGCTGCTTCTGATACTCCTCTGTCTAGGATAATGACATCCTTCTTGCATTCCCTGGCTATATTGTGTGTTCTTTGAAAGTGCCAACTTCTTATTTATGTTCATCCACCTCATCCAGCATCATGGCTGGCCCGTATTAGGTTTTCTTTATGATGTGAATTGTCCGAGGAAGTACAGTAGCATTTTTTTCTCTGTGCCAAGGAGAACGTGGGAGAAGAGAGCACATTGAAAAGAAGCAAGAGGGCAGGGAATGGGGTTCGGGAGGTACTGAAAACATCCTGCCCACACCACTGTTTTGTCTGGGGTTGCTGCTGTTTGTAGTTTATAGCGGGACCATGAGAGGCAGTTTAATGTAGTGGGCAGAATGTCAGCTTTATTATAACTGGGGCCAGGGTGTGAACTCAGCTGGGTGACTTGAATAAGTATTTATCCCCTGCAAGTCTCTCAATCTTCTGATCTGTAGAAAAAGGATAGTATTATTTATTTATAGGAATTGTGAAGATTTAATGCACATAAAGTTGTCTATAAAATGGTAAAAATACTTTGTTACTGTTATTTTTTTTCATTTTATTTATTTATTTATTTATTATAGCTTATTATGGAGGTAAAACCGTTCTGGTTAAATATATTGTTATTGTTATTATACCATTATTTTGATTTTTAGTCCTGTCCCCGACAATATCACAGTAAAAGGGTAAACATAGGAACTCAATTGTGTTTTCTCTCTCAGTTCTTTTCCTGGACTCCTATGAGAAAATACCCTGAAAGAATTGCAAAGATGTATAAACATCAGAAAGAAATTCAATTAATATTCACTTTATGGGTCAAAATGTCCACCTGCATCACAATTTTCATTTGTGTTATATTAATACTTTTTATCAGTCTTAGCTCAATAATTAATGAGCTGCAGGAGGTAAACTGCATGACACATTAATACTCAGGAAGGAGGTCCTCATTCACTGTGGCCTGGGGTGGGGCCGCAGTGACTTGGCCCACGGACCACACAGACCTTTCAGGCCAAGTTCTGCAGCAGGGAGAAATGGGTGTCCCTCTCACGCTGCCACCTGTTAGTTGTGAGGTCTCTCTAGGCCTCAGTTTCCCTATCTGTAAGAGTCAGGTAATCATAATAGCTCCCTCACAGGTGTCTGAAGTGATAAAGTGAGGTCAGCATGGAAGATGACACATTATAGTGTCTAATGCTTCGCATTTAAAGAATGTGCTAAATTCTGAAGGGTACTGTGAAGATGCTTTCTCCTTAATCTGTACACTAAATACAGAATTCCCTACCAAATTTTATAGCAATTGACCTTCCAATCAGTTCAATGTGTATCTCTCATTGCCTGTAATGGCAGGGACTGTGCTAACTGGTTCCACTGGGGACTACGTCTAATAGATGAAAGAGACCAGTCAACTGACAAGATTTGTATCATCAAGCCGCCTTTAACTGATTTCACGTCATGGATTTTTTTCATACAGAGTGCTCTATGAAGAAGGTAGACTCAGAAACATACCAACTTTTTATGAACTATATCATCTGCCATAGTGTAAAGGGCTGTTTCTGCTATTAATTTGGAACCGTAAAATAGCACATGTGCACGTGTGTCCCCACAGTCACCCGCCCAGACTTTTCTTTGGGGAAAAATCCAGTCAAATACTCAGAAACTCAGTACATTCTCTGTGTTGTATTGATTTGACCCCTGAATTTGTTTCTAAGGTTCTGTTTTCTAAGAGTAAAGAGACATTACATTTTCTATATTGTTACCCGGGTTCCTATTTCTCAATTAGGAAAGCCACTCTCGAACAACACAAACAGCAACAACAGTGACAACAGCAAACATCATTCTCCCAAATATGACAGCAAACACCAGGAGAGGCAATTGCCCAAATAAAATTAAGAAAATGACACCTGAAATTCATATATTGGTGATCAATACTATATTTAGCTTAGATTGTCCCTTGGAGCTCATTAGTTCTCACGATCAATTTCAGACCCAGATGGTGCATCTGGCTGAGGAACTGGTGCTCAAGAGAGCAAGGGGCATCCGAAGACATCGTAGGCCCCGTGTTTTTACTTTGAAGTAGCCTCATTTTCATATGTGAGACTGAAATTTAAAAAATAATTTCTAGGGAAATGATAATACCTGGAGGATATCTAAAGTAGTGGTAACATATGATGTTCATTAATTTCTTTTAGCATATACTTGTCTTCATTATAGTTCAAACTAAAAAAATGCAATGCAAAAAAATAAGCACCAAAAATGATAATACAGGTCTATATTTAATCACAAAGAGGTCTGTATTTGGAATGTTTGATAAAACATGTATTCTTCATGACACCTACCATTTTCAGCACCTATTCTGTTTTTGCCACTGTGTTAAGTGATTTATATACATTATCTTATTTAATACTGACGTCGTGTATTACAGTGATAAATAATGTACCACTTATCCCCATTTCACAGATGTGAAAACTGAGGCCTGGAGAGATTAAGTCAGTCATTCAAGGTCACATAACCAGCATATACTGGAGTCAGAAAGCTCTCGACTCCAACAGTGCTCTCCACGTGGTTACACTGCCCCTAACAGAGGGAAAAATACATAAAAATGTTAATAATTGTTATCTGTGGGTGGTGTAATGTTTTTTATTTTAGCTTATCTGTATTTTCTAATTTTCTTCAATGAACTTATTTGCATAATAAATAAAGGGGAAAATAAATTGAACCATAAACAACTTTCTCTTGTAAAAGTAGTAGGAGGAGGTGAGAGAAGAAAGGAAAGAAGAAGGGAAAGGAAAAGAAAGACAAGAAAGGAGGGAAGGGAAAAGGAGAAAGAAAGGAAAGCAGGACGTAGGGGGAGAGGAGGGCTGTCTTCCTGACGTCGCTGTGAGATGTGTGTGTAGCTCTGTGCCATCACAACTCCTCCTGGGCTGGCACAGGGGACAGGAGCAGAGGAAAATGTCCTTCAAACACAAGGGCTTGGGAAAGGGACCTCCACACATCTAGAGCATTGTGTTCTTTTCAACCGTGGAAGGTTGAGCATTGCAGTACCGAACTGAGTTGTCATATATATGGAAAGTCGTATCTCCTCCAAATGGTGGTCATTTAGCAGGATGATTTGAGTTTTCTTGACAGAAAACTATTCTCTACCAAAAACCTTACCTGGTTTAATTGCCAAGGTATGTTTTGGGCACCAGTCATGGAAGGGGACAGAGTAAGGAGTAGCAGCTGTGGTGGTAGAAGTTACATGGAACACACATAGGCTGCAGGTCAGGGAAGCACTGGGACATAGGAAGGTGACCATAGAATTTCTCTTTCTAAAGGCAAAGGGATCATGTTAATCATTAGCTGGGACAACAGACATAGATTAGAACTGTCCCTGACAAACTGGGAAGTTTGATTACCTCAGAGAAGCCAGATAAATCAGAAGAATAAAGATACTACACAAACTAGACAAAGGATATGGATATAAAAGTCAAAAAAACGAACTTTGAAAACAGCCCAGCCTCATTAGTCATCAAAGAAATTCAAATTAAAGCAACAAAAATCTTTCTTTTTACTTTTCAAAATGGCAAGGATCATTGTAAAAAATAATAGAGCTACCATTTATTGAACTCCTACATATGCCAGGGACTTTCTAGGCCTTTTTTTCCCATCAAGATATAAAAACTTTTCCATTTTTCCATAGTTTTAGATTTACAGAAAAGTTGCAAGGATGTTACAGAGAGTTCTCACATACCCTGTACTCAGTTTTCTCTTACATCACTATGGTGTGTTTGTCACAATTAATGAACCAATATTGATACATCATTATTAACTAAAGTCCATATTTTATTTGGGTGTCCTTAGTTTTCACCTTTGTTTTTGTCATTGCTAAGAACTGGAGAGGACTGCCAGGGTGGGTTAACTCTTTTATGCTGGAGAGAATCAGAGGCGGGGAGGCTGTCCAGGTGTGCGGGGGAGAAGAGGGCGGCAGAGCATTCTGTACTTCTTCCAGGTGCTTTGGAGAAGATAAGTAGAATTTGGAAAAAGCTAAAAAAATTTAATTAAGCTGTGGTTACATTTGGAAAACAGGGTTTCTCTTCAGAGCAGAAGTCACTGGAGAGGTTGAGTTGACTGGGTATTTACTTGAATAACATACATACTCATTGTGATTATTTGGAGGTTATGAACAATGGAAAGGGCAGAACACACACACAAAAACCATATCTCATCCCAAAGTCAACTCTTACATAAGTTAGAAGAACTGAAAGAGGAAATACAACTCTACCATGCAGGAAGTATCCTGCAGAATTCCCCGGTGTAGTCACAGCGTCAACCCCTGGTGCAATGGGCTGTGTTTGAGATAAGGACAATTGAGAAACAGAAGTCAAAAGACATGTGAATTAGCATTTTAAAAATCCGGCACATTATGTTTTCCTAAAAATGTTCCTCATTTGGAGTGAAAAAGAAAGAACCCTGACTGTAAAGGAGTCACAGACTTGTGATTCTCTGCATACCCCAGCACCTCCCAGAGACTTGGATAAAACCCCATCACCACCCAGAAATTCCCATATAACACTCTCCACCACTGCATGCACTGAGGTATGTTACAGGGTGTGGTGTCATGGAGACTAACTGGAGCTGGGAAACACTGTGGCATAAACTAGTGGTGATCATTAAAAATAAAGAAAAGAGGACAGGGCATACTGCTGGGCTGCAGGCATAATCTGGACTAGGTGTTCCAGCGTAAGCCTGTGTCAAGCATGCACGGAAGGCTGGTGGGTGGGCCCATT
>JAQIFY010006747.1:0-10066 GCA_028533085.1 Varecia variegata
TGGTGAGTGTAAGCAGAGGCTACAACCCGAAATAAGGATAAAACCCAAAATAAGGTTTGAAAGATTGGACAGAGTCAAGTATTAGAGGGCTGTGAGTTTTAAATAGCAATTAAAAAACCCCAACATTAACACAATATGCAAGGAATTTTTTCTGCACTCTTTGCTGATATTAACTCACTTAATCTGTATAACAGCCGTAAGCGTGGACAGTATTATTATGGTCGTTTTACCAATGAGGAAACTAAAAGGCACTGAGAGGTTAGGTGTCTTGCTCGAGGCCACAAAATCAGTCAATAGGGGAGTTAGATTTAAAACCGGCCTCACTCCTGAGTTCCACACTGTCACATTCTCCTGCGTCTCCAACTGACAACAGGAATTCATTTAATCTTATGAATAGCAGAGTGACATGAGCAGACTCGGATTTTAAAAGATGGCTTAGATGGCTGTGTATGTCAAAAACTCTGGCAACAGGAAAAGAGAAGACATATATGCTTTATTCCCTCTTCCCCCATCACGGCTCTCTAGCACCCTTACCGCACCCATGCACTTTTTGGTAAAAGGTGGTGAATTTGCAATTTAAATCTGGTACTAATGCTCAGTTCCATCAGATCAATAATCTTAAGTGCTATGGCAGTGCTTAGTGAAAGCACAGTGCTGAGGAGAGGGACAGCCAATCACTTTATCATCAAATGTTGAAAGTTTAAGAACACTGAGGAAAAGGGGAAACTAAAGTGCCATGGAAATAATGAAATAAGACCAAATTTATTTACAGCTAGCAATGATTAGGTGTTTCATAGCTGGTAATAATTTCAGAAAAAAATTCAAGAGATGTCTCATTATTTGCCTTCGAAACGATGCTCGTAAGATTTGGAAAAAGATTGGAAGATAAGGAAACAGATCCTCTATGATTCCCAGGGGAGGATTCGGATAACACATCTTTTCATTTTTAACTTGGGCATCCTAATAAAATGGCCACTTTGATGCTCCTATCTCTTCAATCTAAACTCTTCCACGGGAGCTCTGTCCCTTGTCTCATTCCTGATAATTTATTAATAAGCCACTACATAAAAAATGTTCCTTAATAAAACACCCAGGCATCGTGGACTGCCTAATGTAGTTAATTTAAGTGGGGCAACTGAGATTCATGCAGATAGCCATATTAGATTAGGGCAGAGATTAGCATCACTCCTGCCCTTCACTGAAGAATGCAGCTCAATAGGAAGTGCTAAATGCAGGCGGCAGTTGTCAAACATGAAATAATATGGACAAGAGTCTTCTAGAAACCAAAGTTAAAATGGCCTTAGATGGAATCTAGAGAGAATTCCTGCACCCTTCTCTGTCTCCATTTTTTCTACCACCACCATCCCACCTTTTGGTGAAGGTCTGGGAGCTGGAGTATGGCTGGCTAATGTGTTGGGAAAATTTTTTTTTTAATTTTTTAAAAATTTTTATTTCCTCCACAGGAAAAAAATACAAACAGGCAGACAAACTGATACACACATGGGTACATGAACATGTGCACACACACATATGAACACACACACACACGCAAGAGCTCTTTCAAATACTTAGAGACAGAACGACATTGACTGCCATTTTTTGATTAAACATACACTCAGAACCAGTAGGATTGGTATTCCTTTTCAAACAGAAAATACAATCATTGATTCTTACTTAGAAACAATAGAAATATTCTTCTCTTTAGAGCATATGTTGTAAAATGTTGCAGACCTGTGGAAATCGTATTAATATTTTTCATGTATCATATCCATACTTGGCAAAGCATCTAGTCTTCCTACTTCCGGCAGTCTTAGCAGGACAAGGGCAAAGCATTGGTCCCAGGCAAATGCTTATCTTTTCTCTGCTTGGCTCTAATTCTAATGGCAATTTAACAATACAACAAGTAAAATTGTCTGGCATAATCTACCCTGTAGGCAAATAGTACGTTTTGCTAAAAGTACAACCAACCAACAAAGCAGAGCTTAACAAAGCTGACTCATTTTTTGAGGGTTCTCTACTCAATCTAATTTGCATAGTTGGTATTTGGCAACTACACTCTCTTCTTTCCCAATTCAATAATGTTGCCAAATTGGCAGCTTTGCAATAGCTAAGGGAAAGATTATATGCCTATATTCTGGTTTCCCCTTTTTCTCTATGTAACAAACTCAAATGTTAAACCAATAATCTTCTACTAAGAAAAACTATATAAACGTCAATTCAAATAATTGGTTAATAGCTGAGTGAATCAGCTGGACCCATGTATTCCTGTTCTGGGGTATAATTTCCTTGAGAAAAAATACCAAAGACTGAAGAAGGAGCTATAAACTAAATTGATTCAGAAACTGACAGGCAGGGGGAGAGGGAGGCTCATTTGGCCCACACTGGGTCTCTCCTGTGGGAATCACCCCAGCTTACCTTCTCCCACCACAGGCTCTTCCTTTTCAGTCCCTACTCGTGATCCTCCGCATTTGGATGAGGTGTGGATATGATCCTTTTGACCATTAGTCTGGGATTCAGAAATCTCTTCAGGTTTTGTTTCTGTATTAATGGGAACAAAAGAGCTTTCTGTTTGCATTTGTAAGTTACATTTCCATTTGCAAGTGGGCCCTGAGTGTTAAGGTGTTTCCTTGTATGTCCCTCCCCCATAACTGTGACATACATGCGGTAGAATGCACACACTATATTCAGAGTTTAAGAAATAATGACATGAAATCCCATATACCTTGCACCAACTTTACGGTATAAAACCGTACTGTCCAATACGGTAGCAACCGAATGTGGCTATTGGATACTTGAAATGTGACTAGTTCCAATTGCCATGTACTGTACACACCTGATTTTGAAAAAATGTAAAATATCTAATGTTTTTATATTCATTACATATTAAAGTAGTATTTTTGATATATTGGGTTAAATAGCTACTAGGATATTACATATGTACCTTGCATTTGTGGCTTATGTTGGACAGAGCTGATTAGTAAGTAACAGAATGTTACTATTAATACTTTTTTAACCTTTTCTTTTGAAATAATTATTTTTTCACAGGAAGCTGCCAAGAAATTGCACCTTCACCCAGCCTCCTCCATTGTTAATAACCTATAGTATGATATCAAAACGTGGAAATTGAAATTGGTACAATTCGGGCCGGGCGCGATGGCCCACTCCTATAATCCTACCACTCTGGGAGGCCAAGGCAGGTGGAATTCGAGCTCAGGAGTTCGAGACAAGCCTGAACAAAAGCGAGACCCCATCTCTACTAAAAAAATAGAAAGAAATTATATGGACAACTAAAAATATACACAGAAAAAAATTAGCCAGGCATGGTGGCGCGTGCCTGTAGTCCCAGCTACTCGGGAGGCTGAGGCAGAAGGATTGCTTAAGCCCAGAAGTTTGAAGTTTCTGTGAGCTAGGCTGAGGCCACGGCACTCTAGCCTGGGCAACAGAGTGAGACTCTGTCTCAAAAAAAAAATAAAAAAGAAAGAAAAGAAATTGGTACAATTCATAAAATTCAAGCAGATGTGTGATCCTGATTGAAAACTTTATATCTTCAGCCTACTCCTAGCTGAAGAGATACTTCATCTTCTATTAATTTATTTAATAAATGTATTAATCAAAAATATTTTTACATTCTTCATGCCAGGCACTATTCTAGACATTGGGAAGACGATGGTGAGTAAGAAAGATCTGGTCCTTGCCCTCATACAGCTTTTATTATGGTTTGAATAGTAGATGATAAACAAACAAATTTATAATATAATGTGAAGTAATGACATGCCATGACATGGGAAGATGGTAGTTATGGGGGAGGAAGTAGATATTTTTGCATAGGTGTGATCAGGGGGATATGCCCTGAGATAAAATCACAGTAAAACAAAACAAAACAAAAGATCAATAACAGTAGGGGGAAAAAAGCCAGTTTCACTTAAGAATGTCTTTGATGGTGTAGTAAAAAGAATTAATTTTATTAAAAATGTATATGATGGGATTTTCTCAAGTAAAAGCAATTTTGCAATTGAGTTTTGAGCTGAACTACATGCTTTTTTCAAGGAACAACATTTTTACTGGAAAGAACCTGGAAGAATGATTGAGAAATAAATTGTGGTTACTCATACTTGGTTATTTGGCAAATTTTCTTTTTTAAAATGAATGAAGTGAGCTTTTAAAAAAAAGAAACAAATTATAGTATTTGTTGCCAGTGATGAAATTCAAGCTTCCATGGGAAACTTCGAATTTTGGAAAACTTTTAACTACCA
The DNA here is from genome assembly GCA_028533085.1 of Varecia variegata. NCBI lineage: Eukaryota > Metazoa > Chordata > Mammalia > Primates > Lemuridae > Varecia > Varecia variegata. The sequence continues at coordinate 4,254 of JAQIFY010006747.1, forward strand.
TGAGCTTCACAGATTTCTGATTCTTAAAGATTCATGTTGATATTAACTAATTCTATTCTTTGAATTGTAGAATGAAATATGTCAACATTGAAAACATCTGAATAACTCAGTGAAACAATATTTTCCAAATGGCCAAATACAGGGAAATGTGTCCGCTGATATTGAAAGGTTGAAAGAACAAAAAGAAGACAGTGAGGTAACAGATATATTAGTAGATGCAGGAAGAAGCTACCTGTAGAGCTGGGGGAGTGAAAGAAAAGAGATGGGGTTAGCAGAGCATAGGGAGAGGCCCCTGCATGGCTAGCAGGTTTCAGACATAAAATGGAGGGTGAGAATTAAATCACATTCTTCGCAGGGTGATATAAGATCAAAAATTATGATAAGTCTGCTTGTAAACAGAAGGTACTACACACACCCCCACACCCACACACAGTGTAGATAGAACTTTAGATTAAAAACAAACAAAAAAAAAGTGCAGTTCAACAAATCGCAGGCAACGCAAGGCAGAGCCAGGCTGCAATCCCACTCTTCTTGAGCAACACAGGGAGTTTCTTTGTAGTTTGTCCAGCTCAGTCCACCAGCACAGGGAGAGAGATGGGGATAAACATGCCAAAGCCTGGTTCAAATACAGAGTGTGTATCTAGTGGAGCATCTCTTCCCCAGTATCTCTCAGAAATCCAAGCACAGTGAATGTACTAGTAGTGGCACCACGCTACTCCCTCTTTCCTTTCTTTATTTTGTCGTTTTCTCTTTGCCTCTCCTCATTTTGCCTCTTTTTAAACTCACACTTGCTTATAACTTTGGTCTTGTAGGACCTCCTCGTAACACAAGTGTTTCTTCCCCTCATTTGATGGTCTAGCCTGGGGCTTGGGGTATGGTGGAGGAAGGAATTTTCCAGTGCCTGATCTGCTCCCTTCTCTCCTGCACTTGCAGAACAGAGTAGAAAGACGCCTCATTTACAAAACCTCTTTCCCTCAGTGACTCCATGTCTCCAGCCAGAATAATAAGAGTAATAATAACAACAATATTCCGCTTCTGGGAAATGTTTAAGAACATACTTAATTTCTATGCTTCTAGAGAAAAAAACACAAAGCACTCTCTTCCCTCTTTTGAAGAAGAACAGGATATTTTCCCTCGATTCTTTAACTCACATTTTGGAGGGTCACCTGGCAGTGGAGCATAGTGTTTCAGAGAGTGGGATTTGGAGCCAAACTGCCTGGCTTCTTTGTGGTTGTGTGACCTTGGGCAAGTGACTTACCATTTTTGTGCCTCATTTTCTGCATGCATAATACATGCATAATATATGCATAATATTTAGCAGCCACCTTACTGGGTTGTTGTATTAAATAAATTAATTTATCTAAAGTATTTGGAATCTGGTCCATAGTGAGTATTCAATAAATATGAATTTTTATTATTCTTGCTATTTTTACTTAAGATTAGGTAATCCTTCTGTCTACTATATTAATTGAACAATTTGGCTTCATGTACTTTTATATGTTGTAGACAGTTATAAAATTTGGCTTTGGGGGAAGAAAAAGAATCATTAACATATTATACATGATGACATTTTTTTTCAAAAATTTTCATTCCAAAAAAAAAAAAAATCATGTACTTCTGTGACTTTTGCTTTTCTTAAACCAACAGCACACCAGACAGCTCAGAGCCAGCCACGAGACCGAGGAGCACAGGGAAGCAGCCAGGATGATGGTCGACTTCTCCGTTCTAGTCACAGGCAAGACAGCAAATGGCCTGGATCGAGCTGTAAAATTGGCTCCTGTTTAAAAAAATTTCCAAGAATATATTAATGAGATGCTAACATAATAAAAATCTTATAAAATAGATATGTTTATAACAGTGCCTGGCACATAGTAAGTGTTCAACATTTATTGATTGAATTTAATGATTAAATCAATGAATCAATAATAAATCCAAGATTCCTATTTCTGAAGAACTACAAGTTTCCAACAATAACACATAATACTTCTTTCCAATTCTGTCCATTATTGATGGTAATTTCTTCCAGTTCTCTCCTTTAATTCTTACCAGTGCACAATTCCAGCTTCATTCACTCTTATGTTCCACTAATTAAAACAAAAATATTCATGAAACTAATTGCTCCGACACATGAATCTACTCAAGATATGCCACATAACACATCAAAACAGGGGCACAAGGACTCCTACTATAGCACCCAGGGACTTCCTAGTTTCTAAGGGAATTTTGTTATCTGGAAAATGGGAATAGAGCCACAGCAGGTGGAGCCACATTGGCTATGGATGATGGGCCAAAGTGGGGTCCTCTTATTGACAGGGCACATCTAAGAATTCATCTGGAACCCCTTCCTCTTTTATAGACTGGAAAAATTTGGTTTTCACTGCTTATTGTTTATGAAACAAGGCATAAAATAATCTAAAAAAGAAATTTAACTATCAACACAAAAAACCCACAAACAAAAGCTTATAGTAGCTCTATTCATAGTTACCAAAACCCAGGAATAACCCAAATGTCCTTCAACAGAAGAATGGATAAACAATTACAAGGAAATACTACTCAGCCAAAAAAAAAACAAAAAAAAAAAGGACGAAAAGAAAAAGAACAAACTATTGACAACTTGTAACAACTGGGATGAACATCAGAGGTGTTATGCTGAGTGGGAAAAGTCCATCTCTAAAGGGCACATATTGTAGGATTCCATTTATATGACACATTCTAGAAAAGATGAGAGTACAGACATAGCGAACAGATCAATGACTGCCAGGGGTTAGTGGTGGGGAAAGGAGAGTATGTGAGCACAGATTTTTGGAGTGATGGAAATGATATATAGCCTGATTATGTTACATGAATCTATATATATATATTTGAATTAATAAAACCATATATAAAAAGATCAATTTTACTCCATATTAATTTAAAAATAAAAATTTTTAAAATTTGCCTATAATTTTAAGGGTGATTAATATATTCATTATCTTAATTGTGGGGATGATTTTATGGAGTAGACATTCATCAAAATTTATCAAATGGTACACTTTAAATACATGTAGCTTACGATGTGTCAATTATATCTCAATACAAAAAAAATTTTTAAAGCCCCTTACATATGAACACTATTTAGATGTAGCCAGCAATTTTAAAGTAGCTAATTTGGAACAAACAGGCAAACTCCAAACTTTTGCTTTCATCTGAATAATTCAGGCAAAAACACAGTTTTTATTTTCTCTACTCAAAGAAACACCATGTTTTTCTTTGCTGTGCTTTCCTTGGGCTGAAACTGCCAGTTGGATTGGAAGTCACAGTCAGAGCTTCAATCTCTTGACTTTTGGCTGACTCAGTCCCACAGCTATCATAACAAAGATAGCCGGAAATGATTCTCCTCTGTATACATCTTATACCTGCACCACATTTGACGTCTTTGTTATTAACCGATTGTTCTGTATAGGCATCTGAATAAGCTCAATCAAGCCCAGAGATGGGGGAATGGATTTTACCAGGGAGTCACAAAAGTAAAACCAAAATTCCTTATTTTTTTAATCCATTTTCCAGTGATTGCTTACTTTGCTAAATTGATAAATTACTGTTCCTATTCTTAGGATATTTACATGCTAGTAAATTAAATGATACACGTAACAAATGCTTATAAAACAAACAAGAATATGCCACTAAAATCATACAAATCAATTGCTTTGGAAGGTTATTTTCCATCGATGTGATGAGGGAAAGCATCCTGGAGGAAGGAGTATCTGCCCCGGCTTTGAAACCTGAGCAAACGCACACATATATAAAGACAGAAAGGAGAAAATAGCAATTGATGTTTAGGAAATTCATGCTTGAAAATACTGGGAATTAACGCTGGAAAGCATTTGAGAAAAATTGTGGTCGACATTAAATGTTAAGCAAAAGGCCCTTGACAACATTCTGAAGGCATGAGGTGTTATAGAAGAGAAGATTCTAAGCTGAGAAGTGACATGAGCCACATGGGATATAGATCAGTTCATAAAGATGTGTAGAACACAAACAATGGCAGAGAAGCTAAAATCAGGGAGACCAGCTAATAAGCCTGAAGAAGTAATCCGAGTCCAGGGGCAGAGACTGCTGGCTTTCAAATGTTTTTGCAGCAGAATATTTTTATTTTTATTTTTATTTTTAATTTTATTCTATTTTTTAACACCATGAGCCTTGTAGTGCTAATAACTAGAATCTATGTAGAACTCAGGAAAATCAGCAAGAAAAGATCAAACAACCGCATTAAAAAGTGTGCAAAGGGCATGCACAGCAACTTTTCAAAAGAAGACAGACTAATGGTCAGCAGACATATGAAAAAATGCTCAACATCTCTAATCATCAGGGAAATGTAAATCAAAACCACAATGAGATATCACTTAACTCCAGTGAGAATGGCTTTTATCAAAAAGTTCCAAAACAATAAATGTGGGCTTGGATGTGGAGAGAGAGGAACACTCGTACACTGCTGGTGAGACTGCAAACTAGTACAACCTCTTTGGAAAGTATTATGGAGATACCTCAAAGGGCTACAAGTAGAACTACCATTTGATCCAGCAATCCCATTACTGGTCATTACCCAAAGGAACAAAAGACATTCCATAAAAAAGCCATCAGCACTAGATGTTTATAGCAGCACAATTCACAATTGCAAAGATGTGAAAACAACCCATTGCCCACAAATACATGAGTGGATTAATAAAATGTGGTATGTGTATGCCACGGAGTTCTACTTAGCCACAAAAAACAATGGTGACCTAGCACCTCTTGTATCATTCTGGATGGAACTGGAGCCCATTCTACTAAGTGAAGTACCACAAGAATGGAAAAACAAGTGCCACATGTACTCACCATCAAATTGGTATTAACTGATCAACACCTATGTGCACATATAGTAGTAACATTCATCGGGTGTTGGGCAGGTGGGAGGGGGGAGGAGGAGATGGGTCTATTCACACCTAATGGGTGAGGTGTGCACTGTCCAGAGGATGGACATGCTTGAAGCTCTGACTTGAATGGGGCAAAGGCAACCTAAATATTTAACATATTTAAATATGTAACCTAAATATTTGTACCCCCATAATATGCTGAAATATAAAAACAAAAAAAAGTAGAAAAGCAAATTTTCTAAAGGAAAAAAAATTCCTTTTGTTTTTGTACTATTCAAATTTTTTTCAACAGTGTTCTTGGGATATTCTATAATTAAGTAAAGCTGTGGGTCCAGGGCAGGGGCCACTGTCCTCCCTAGAAGTCATGACAGTTGACAATTTAGCAGCAGAGCATTTTTAAAAAATGAAGTCCTAAAAATAATCTCAGCATATTCACTCATTCATAAGCATATTAATTTGTGCCTGTGAGGTACCAGGCATTTCTACACCCTGAGGATACAATGCTGAACTAAACAGGATACTGGTCTCTTTTGGAACTTAGGTCCTACTGGAGGATCCAGCATTCAGGCAGTAGGCAAACAAGCAAATACATGGGACTGTAAATTAGTGCAACCCCTGTGGAAAGCAATATGGAGATTCCTTAAACAGATTCAAGTAGACCTTCCATTCGATCCAGCAATCCCATTATTGGGCATCTACCCAGGAGAACAAAAGTCATTCTATAGTAAAGACACCTGCACCCGAATGTTTATAGCAGCACAATTCACAATTGCTAAGATGTGGAAACAACCCAAATGTCCATCAATTCATGAATGGATTAGTAAAATGTGGTATTTGTATACCATGGAGTATTACTCAGCTATAAGAAATAATGGTGATACGACATCTCTTTGGTTCTCCTGGAGAGAGTTGGAACCCATT
>JAQIFY010006748.1:0-10066 GCA_028533085.1 Varecia variegata
AATCTGAATGTTGGGAGCTACTAAGGAGACAACTTGTCAGACACAGTATCAGAGAAGATACACAGAAAAAGAGCTCCAGAAACCTGTACAGAAATTGGTTTAAAGCTGCAGCTAGTCTTTGGCTAGATTACAAGTGCAAATGCAAAGGGTGAGACTCCATGAGACCAGACAAAAAACGAAAACATAAAAAAGACCATCTATCTAGAACTGTGAACTAAATAATTGCTAGACCTCACAAAGCGATGAAAATTGTCGGTGTACAAAACAGCTAGAGTGGAGAGACCTTCTTCTACACTCTGGACATTGAGTCAAATTCCCCAAACATTGCAATACAAGAAAAGAGCTTAAAAACTGAGTTTTAAATTAGCATGCTGATCTTCAAGTAAATTAACTGCCTGCAAGAACCAAACTCTGAGTCTATTAGGGAGGACAATAAAATGGAGGCACTCAACATTATAGCTTTCTGAAAATCTAAAATGTAACAAATAGTTTCTAGACATGCAGCAAATCAGGAAAATGTGAACAATACATAATTAATAGAGGAAATAGGGAATGTTATTAAAGACACAGAAACCATGAAAAATCAACCAAATGGAAGTTCCAGTGTTAAAAAAAATACATCATCTAAAGTGAAAAATGGACTGGGTAAATTTGGCAGCAGATTAGACAATGTAGAAGTAAACTTGAAGTGACTCTGAAGACAGAATAGTAGAAACATTCAAGAAAAGCAGATTAAGAAGAAAAATTGGAAAATAATTTAACAGACCCCCATTGATTTGTGGAACATTACTAAGTAGTTTAATATATATGTGGTTGGAATGCCACATTAAGAAGAAAAAAGAGAGAAAGAAAAACAGTTAAGAACTCACGGCCAAAATTTTTCAAAAAATCACAATAAACCTCAGGCAACGTGAACACAAAGAAAGCCACCGCAAGATAAAGCATAATTAAAATGCTAAAAACTAAAGACTGAGGGGAAAAATACAGTGAAAGCAGCCAAAGAATCCAGTTCAATGCAGGGGAAAATCATAAATAATCTTTCACAACTCTTTATCACACACAGTGGAAGCCAAATGAGAAATAAAAAATTGGAAACAATGTATTTAAAGTCTTGGGGGAAAAATCAATGTAGAATTCTATATCCAACAAAAATAGCCTTAGAAAATGAATGCCAAACAATGATTTTCAAACAACAGAAGCATGAGACAATTCGTCACCAACAGACCTGTACTACAAAAAATGTTATGAGAAAGTTGTTCAGGATCAAAGGAAATGATATCAGATGGAAACATAAAGAATTGAAGAGGATGGAAATAATAAATATTAATAAATGTTGCCAACTGAAGAATCATGACATTCATAAATTTGGAAAGGAGAGCTTTATTTCTTTTACAGGGTTGCAGCCCACAGGCTGGCCATATCCACAGGTTGGGAAGAGTAGCCTCCAGCAATGGGAAGCAGGTACCTTGAGGGAGGTAAAGGTGAGATAGGAATTTAAGCTTACCTTAAATTCACAGATCAAGTATATATATATATTCAAAAGGTTATAGGAGGAGCAATGACTATTCATGAAGGAGGTGTGTGCATGCATAATAAGCAAGCGTGCATGTTACATGCATGCCATGTTCACTTTGGGGTGGAGACTTAACCTTTAAATGCATTAAAAATTGGCTCTATTCATCAAAAGGTGAAACACAGGACACAGGAATCTTGTGAGTAGCCTCTGTAAACCTGCCAGAACCAGTCCATGGTCTGTGTTCTCCTTTTAGGAAGGAATACTGGTCAGTTGTGTAAATCAGTGGTAGAGCAAGTCTTTCAAAAGGGTTGGTTTCTGTTTAATTCTTAGGAAAGAAAGACTAATGACAGGCATCCAGGGTATAATGGGTATAATGAGATGTGTCCAAATTCTCATCTCTTCATGCCTGGGAACTTAGTTTTTAAGGCTTCCCTAGGGTGTCCTTGGCCAAGAAGGGGTCCATATAGTCAGTTGAGGGGGGCTTAGGGTTTTATTTTCATTTCTCAATATAAAAGGATTTTTCTCATTTAAAAATTATTCACTCTTTAAAGTAAACTAATAAGTTTGGTGTTATAGCAAAGAAATACTTTGGTCTGTCTATGAATTAATTTGACACAAAGCAGAATAACAGATGAAAAATGAGTTTAATTACCTATGTACACACAGGATTCCCACAAAAATACTTACGACTCAAGGAGAGGGTCAGATGGTTGAGGTGTTGTAGCATCCTGAGCTATGGAAAGGGATAGAGGCTTGAGTCTTCTTGGAAGTTGTAGTGACAAATTATGGGAGGGTTGGGGGAAGAAATGTATGATGAATTACAGTTGCCTTGTTACATAGATATAGATAAAAGTCAATGTTTTCTTCATTGATGAGAGTCTCTCAATTTAGTCATCCTTTCCCTTGTGCAGAGAGTAAGACACACTTACAATGGAGACTTCTTTTATAGATGTAAATTTCTTTTACAAAAGGGTAACTTTTTAGAGCTACTCCTGTGTCTGTAGTTTCTCAAAATAACTGGCTGAAGTAATATGCTACAAAGACATTTTAGAGTGGCATATTCTGGTCTCTTTCAGTCACACTTTGAGATGGCATATCGTAAGCCTCATCACATACCTAGAAGAAAAAAATATTTATGATAATACTAGTACTAGAAAGAGAAATGACAGCGTACTGCTGTAAGAATTTTACATTGCATGGGAAGTGATATAATATTATTTGAAAGTAGGCTGTGGTAAGCTAAAGATACATATTGAAAACTATAGTGCAACCAATAAGAAAAAATAAAACAAAGATGCACATGTACTAATAAGACAATAAAGAACATGAAATGAAATAATTGAAAACCAACAGTTCTTTAGGAGTCACACTTACCAGCTTAACAAGGGATGAATAAAACAAGTTTATCAAAGGCAAACACTGGGCTTCACAAAGTTTTAAGGAAGGTTTTCAGGGGGGGAAAAAAGGCAGGAAAACAATGCAAAAATTAAAAAAAAAAAAAAAGGAATCAAGCTTCCTGTCATTAAAAGCCTAAAAGCTGTAAATAAAATGCTTGTAACTAGGCAGCCTAAAGCCTAAGGATTGTATTATCAGGGACCAATAAGAAAAGCTTCACCTAATTTAGGCAGTCAGAATTCAGAGTGACAGCCTAACAGTTGCACAGGTAATGAGTGACGAAAAGTCAGCAAGTTCTGGGAGAGGCCAAGAATTCAATGCTGGAGAAATGACGGGAAAATTAGTGTTTCAAGAAAATCCCTGGGATGGTGTAGAAAAACCACCGTTCAAACTGAGATGGTGCCAAGGGACCAAAGAAATGATTCAGACAAACCCAGCTTGGTGAGTTAGATGAGTTTATTAGACGTTACTTACACAAGGCTCTCACTGCTAGTCCAGATAGGATTCCTCCGGGCACTCATTCCGGGGCGGTGGCAGGAGTTCTTCAGAGAGTGAGATCCACCCTTTCTGCCTGTTTATGGAGCTCTAAATTCCTTTCTGGCAAGTGACACAGAGCTCTCTCTCTACATCATCACATGTTTACATATGAAATAGGTTAAACATGCATGGTAACTTCCCATTAGGTGGGGACTTTAGTATTATGATTATCTGAAGGGTACTATAAGACAATTAAGGTAGTCAAAACAGTTTAAATCAGTCTAAGACTTATGACCATTTATGCAAAGGAGCAATTTAAGAATATTATTTGTGCTTTGTATTTCTTTTTTGCTTTCTTGCTTTGATCTATATCCACTAAGTTTAAGAGAAATCTACACGAGTTCTGTTAAACATTAAAAAAAGCCAGTGGTGGGGAACTTGTGTTTTTCCCTCAAATAGAAACATGGAAAGTACTGAGATTCAGGGATGCTGTCATCCCTGGAAGCCACATTGTCTCTCAAACCAGAAATTTGACTAGACAATAAGATTATCCTACATTATAACTATGAAAAATAGATAATGTGTCTTCCTCATCACATTATGCTGAAATGACTAACACGATGTTCTTTACATTCAAAGAGCTAGAAAATATGGCTGAAAAGGGATTTATAGAGAGATAGATGATAGGTAGATGTATAAATATTTATGACATGGTTCCAAGATCATGCTCCAAATTGTGGTTGAGAGTTGATTAAGAGTCATCAAATTTATTAATATGTGTGGGGATGAATTTCACCTGGATTTTTTAAAATGATTTTGAAGTCTTCAGTAAACTCCTGAAGATGGACTTTTCTTCTAGCTGATGACTTTGGAAAGAAAGAAACATTTGAGAACTGAACATCAGTTGTACATACATTACACCAGAATGTGGAATTCAGAATGCTTCTTTTGATGTAGAAAAATGGGTTCTTGGCGAGAGAGTGCATCTCATAATCTCTGAGAAGGAGTTTGGCATGAGAAATAATTTAATCACCATAAAAAAGAAATTTGCTGAATATTGGGCCAAGTAACGGGTATGTTAAGATATGACACTTTTGTTTTCTAAGTACAGCAATTTTTTTGAAAGTCAGGTATAACCTATCTTTGATCAAATAAGATATTTTTTAAAAATCTATTTCTTAAGACAGGTAGTAAATACATATTCATTTTGTTTTATTTTTATTAATCTCCACATTTATGTATATGTTTTACATGCTATATTATAACATTTTTAAATAAAACTTTTTTTTAAAAAGAAATATGCCAGACATAAAGGTTATTTAGCAGATAAAGTAGGTAAACTTGGTAAAAATGCGAATGTTTCTGATAAAGGCTGGGGAGAGATTCCTTATAAAACTACACTCAAAAGTCCAAGCTGCTGACATATATATAAAGGGAACAAATTCAAGTTATATCTCATTCAGTATAGAGGAGGAACAGCATCCAGGTGTGCAGGATTGCTAAAAAGGAAAGCCTCTGTGTTGCTGGGAGACAAGATGTGCAATTCCAAAGATTTTCCACCCTTGGAATTTCTATCAGCAAGGATTCACAATGCCTTTTCATATAGTGACCTACTCAAATGAGTCAACTTAAGACTTTTCTCAGTAGACTTCCCTGACTACCGCTTCCCCAGATGGAATTAATTGTTCCATCCTCTGTCCTCCCATTTTTATTTTTTCCCCTGGATTCAGAACATATCATGTATACTTTAGTTCGTGTGTGTTTCTGTGTGTGTGTATAAACTGTCTCACTGGGTAGATTTTAAGTTCTTATTTAAAGGTATGAGGAAAGGAAGAGGAGTATTTAATTAGCCTCTGCATCACCAGTGCCTGAGTACATAGAGCAATCAATGCTTAAAAACGTATAGAGTAGAATTATCAGTGTAATCTCCCCATTATCCTTCTCCTTTCCTCTCCTGTGTTTTCATGCTCGTCCTCTTTCCCTGGAATGCTTTTTGCTTTATCTATCCAAATCCATCCTCCATAATGGCTTCTCTCACAATTCTAATCCACAGTAATCACCTCCTTCTTATACTGTGTGACACACAATTTAGTATAAATAGGGCTGGTGGTTAGATGTTAGAGAAGATCTTTCCTCCCTACACATGAGGCACTGGTAGTTGATGAGCACTCTGGCCATATGCTCTCAAGCTGATTGCTAATCCCAGATCATGGTCAACAGCAGAGAGAAGACCATGGAACAGATTGTTTGGGCTATCCTAATCATGCATGCATTAACGGTCTTGGCTCAAAATTTCCTCTTATCCTCAATGAACTGATTGCTCTAAAGAAATAATCCACTATAAAATTATCTCAGGCAACTCCACTCTAACGCAGTCTGTTTCCAATAGTTCTCTCATTCTCATCTATCACACTCATAAAATATATCTGTATGTATATATAAAATTATGAGGATGTATTCTGCTAATTAGATGAATCATCTTATTTGCTTTATTCTGATTCTCATTTTGCCAGTCTTAAAAAATATCACTTTTGTTTATGTTCTTGAATGTCATAGAAATTTAACCACAATAATCATTTATTTTCTATTTTAAATGCTCAGTTTCAACATTATGTTTATTGTTCTGAACGTGTAGTTATAGGCATATATGATTCCAGGAGGACTATAACACAGCATTTGAACAAAATTATTAGAACATCCTGAAGAACTCAGCTGTCGGTAGGGCAAGGAGTGATCTAAACAGTTTTTTTTCCTTTTCTGAATTCTAAAATGGTACAAAACAGAAAACCATGGCCATTAGATCCCAGTAATATTCTAGTAATTTGCAGTGAAAACAATCAGCCTTTTAGTCCCTACTAGTTTCTCTCTGCCTCCCGCTTTGACTGACACCCGAAACACAGTGGAGAATGCAGCCTCTGATCATTTCAAGATGCCGTCATCACGAGGACAAGAGCTAATCCCTGAACACAGGGTTTGAGCAGGTAAATAGAAAAAGCAAGCTGTTTTAAAGAGTAAAAAAGCAATCACAATCTTTATGTGCCTTTCTCAACGTTAGTGCAATTTCATCTATAATATGCTGAAAATTTCAGTGGAAAAGTTATATTTTATGAAGTAGAAAATTTTATTTTTTTATTTTCCCGGGACGCTCCTTCTATTACTAACCTCTGATGTTATTAAACTCCACTGTGATATTTTTCTGCAATAGAGCCTATGAAAAGTTCAATTTTTCAGAAATTTCATTAAGACCAGCCCATGAACTGCTTCCTGACTTATTCCTGCACGGACAGTGTTACTCTCATCTTTCCTCCTCACCACGCTCACCCTCCCTTAAGGAGAAAAATCACATTTGCAATTTGCTGGGCAGTGAGAGGGAATCTCTCTTTTTCAAATGTCTAAATCCCGATACTTTTAAAATATACTACCTTATCTCCAGATAAGCTTTTAAAGATTTTTAAAATTGGAACTATAGTTATATATAAACAATTTTCCAATAAAACAGGGAAAGAACAGTGGTGGCTATTGTATTCCAAAATGAACTTCAAAAATAAGAAAAATATTTATGTTATCTGCTCTAGGAAGATGAACTGAGCTGGCAAACTGTTCATACGATTAGGCCGTGAAGCACTTAAAGAGAGATCCTATTTCCAAAATAAAATTATCTAGGGTTAATTCAGGCTTTCTTTTAAATAGAAAACATTTTTTAGATTAGTAACATATTGTGATTTCCCTTTTTATAAGCTACCAATTTCCAATTTATCTACAATGATTTGGAGACAAAGTCTCTTTGAGCCTAAGTTAAGGGTACCTCAACGTCCTGCTCACCTCATTAAAATGACAATTTTCTTCCACATAGCCTATCAGTTGTAGTTTGTTTTCTAAGAAAACTTTTGCGACTACTCCAACACCTCATCTTTTCTGGCTTCCCTGGCTGGAACTCTTCTATCCAGCTCACAGACCCACTGGCCGACTTAGAACTCTGTGAGTCCCCCCAGCCCCACAACACATGGGCCCTCCCCATACAGGCCCCTCTGGGCAACTTTGTAAGTCTCCACTCCTGACTATTCCCGCCTCTCTGGGGTTCTGTGTGTACCCTGATTACCCACTCCTTTTCCCATACACCCCTCTCTACAAGCAGTAATTAAATTACTCTTCCCACCAGATTATGCTGCTCCTGCCATCAAAAAATGTATTGTTTGCTTCTTGCTGATTCAGCTCCTGTTGTGACTAAATTCAATTTCTCTAGGTTCCTCTTTCCTAAACCTTCATATACTTTTGGGACTCAGATCCCTGAAATTTCTCCCCTGCCTAATTCTGCATTTCTCATTACTTTCCCCCATCACTCTCTACTCTCCAGCCCTCATGAGGCCTCTTCTAAGTTTCTTTCATTTTATGAACTCTCCTTTCTGATCCTTAGCAAAAGATGTTCTCCTTGCCCCAGGCGGGCAACTCCTACTCATTCTGCAGGCACTGGTTGAAATTTCACTTTCCCTGAATATCCTTCAGGAGCTCTGGGACTTGGATGGGCAAACCATACCACAATATTTAAAGAATCTTACACTTTCTTACTATAAAATTCATTTTAGTAACATTTCATTGCCTGTTTTTTTGTGAGTTATGATGTAAACTCTGTGAGGACTAGGACCACACTTGTTTTTTTGTTTATTGTGTTTTGATATTTAATTTAGTGTAATTACGTAGCATGCTCCAAATATATATTTGCTGAACAAACTGAAAGTGACAAGATTTTTCTTATGTACCACAATGCAAGTATTCAACCTTGCTGCAATGATATCTAATGTGTATAGTCATCTCTTGATGTCTGCAAAGAAAATAGATGAGTCTCAAGTCCCTGACAGAGAATGGCGTTAGTGTTTGCATATAACCTACATGCATCCTCTGTATACTTTAAATCATCTCTAGATTACTTTATAATTCCTAACACAATATAAATGCTATGTAAATAGTTGCTATACTATATTTTTGATTTATATTTTTATTGTCATATTGTTATTTTAATTGATTTTCTCTGTTTTTATGTTTGATTCACAGTTGGTTGAATCCACAGATGTGGAACCCACAGATACGGAGGGCCAACTGTATCTTCATTACTACAGTATTATTAATAGTTGACATGATTCTCATTTACATTTTGATTATTATCTGGACATACCAGCCATGATATTTTCTAATGCACTTACCATCATATATCACTCCTTTACCAATACATCATTTAATACTATAAACATTACAAATCTTTTGAAATATGAAATATGACCGGCATGGAGCCAGAAATTCCATCACCCCAATGTCAGTTGGGGTTAAAATAGAGAAGTAGATGTGTGATATAGGTTGAGTTTGGGAGGTGAATGTCTGAAAGGGGGAGAGAGGATATAAGAGAAGTCACCAACCCGTCAGTCGGAGGAGCCATGCACATCTAGCCACTAAAATGGAACCGTGAAGGGTAATGCAAAAATCTAAGCAAAAGTCTTTGTATCTGCAGCCCAGCACTGGGATAGGCCTACAGCCACTGGTGGTCACCAGCAGAGCCAGCAGTTGGAAAGAGGAGCTGGATGCAGAGCAATGGAATGTGAGGATGTGCTGGAACCTGCTGGCCTGTTTGATTCTGTCATCATCAGTCACCACTCCAACCTTCAGAGAGCAATGAGCCATGCCTCACCTCTGCCTCCTAAATATCACACAAGTATCTCTTCTGGTCAACTTTGCCAAAACCATCTAGAAACAGATATTCTGAGAAACAGTTTTACTTAACCAAGTTGAAAGTACAATGGTCTAGTGGTCTAGCCCATACCCTTTTATTATAGGTCAATTTCAAGGTACAAAAAAATATATATTGGATCAATCATTCTAAATGAAACAAACTTATAGACATCAGGAAAACTTGTGCTTGCTTTAAAGGAAAAGTTAATATAATCATCTTAATTTTTTTTGCTGTTGCTATAATAGACATTTATTATAGTAAAATATTTTGTGTTTTTGTGCTCTATTATTACATAATAGACCACCCCAAAACTTATTGACTTAAAACGGCAGTAATAATTTTTTTGCTAACAACTTTGCAATGTGGGCAGAGCTTGGTGGAGATATTCTAAGATAAGGAATATCACACTAGGGAAGCTGAGGCCAAGAATCCACTTCCAAGATGGCTCAGTCACAGTCCTGGCTCTCAGGTACAGCTCGGTTGGGTACGGGCTGTTAGCCAGGGACTCAATTTTCTAACTATTGGACTCCTCATAGCAAGGTAGATGGGTTACAAAAGGGAGAATCTGAAGTTGTCAGTCCTCCTACAAGTATAAACCTGTAACTGACATAACTGTTAATTCTGCTCTATTTTATTGATTTAAACAGTTACAAGCAGTCAAGCTAACATTCAAGGAGATGGAGAAATAGACCTCACCTCTGCTTAGGAGGGGTGGTAATGACATACAGCCATCATTAAGTGCATGGAACCAATAAAAACTGTTTAAGTATGTTTCAAAATCATAGTATGGCATTATGTAGTGCCTTTTAACAGTTAAGGGTTAAACATATATATATTTATGGATATATTGTGATTAATATCTCTCACTCAATAGTTGCTAGAACAATGTATGTATACACTGGCCTTACATTGCCATGCAGCTTTTAAATACTTCTTTCTGAATTTTGCTATATTGAGAA
>JAQIFY010006749.1:0-10065 GCA_028533085.1 Varecia variegata
AAATTAAGTTTGAATGAGGATGTGAAGATGGGTCTAGAAAGGCTGAGGAGGCAACAACTGATGAAATACTTTAAAGAAGGAATGTAGGAGGCCAGTGAGAAGGTCAGGGAGAGCCAAGAAAATCCAAAAAGTGGAAGCAGAAATGAACACAGAGCCTGGGTGAGGTGAAGACATGGCAGGAGAAGAGAGAAGACCGTTGCCAGGGAACAGAGAGTGAGGGGTTTGGGCTTCATTCCAAGTGTGATTTGAAGGGTTTTAAAAATGGGAATGACATGATCAGGTTTATATCCTTTAAAGACCCTTGCAGCTACAGTGTGGAGAATTTATGGAAAGAGAACAAAAATGGGAAAGGCAAACCCATTAGGCAGCTACTACACATGTCCAGCCTGGAAGTATGGGTGCCACAAATGAGGGTAGTAGCTATGAAAATGGTTAGAAGTGATCATATTCAGGGCATAAGGCAAGGCAGAGGTGATAAGATTTGCTGATGAATTGAATGTGGTATGTGAGAGACAGAGAAATATTAAAGGTGATTGCTTGATTCCAGACCAGTGCAGCTGGGGGAGTGGCAGTGCCATTTTTTGAGATAGAAAATCCGGGGAAGAAAACAATTGAGAAGGTAGAAGTCTAGATTCTGTTTTGGAAATGTTTAATCTGAGCTGTGCTTTAGGCATCCAATCTAAGGTGTGTGTGTAGCTCAGGAGAGAGACGTGAACAGGAGGTATGAATCGAGGGGTCATCCGTGTACAGCTGGAATTTAAAGCCTGGATGAGACCATCTGGGGAATGAGGGTAGATCTAGAAGAGAAGACAGCCAAGGCCTGAGCCTGAGGCACTTCCACATTTAGTGAGGGTGAGAAACCAGAAGAGGCAATGAGAGAGGAGAGGATCCCAGAAGAGGAAGACACGTGAAGACAGAGCTCCAAAGCCTGTCAAGAAATTAAGATGAAGACTGGGAATTGGCCTTGGGAGTTGGCAAGATGGAGGCTACTGACTTTGGAAGGACTGATTTTAAGTAAGGGTGGACCAAATACTGGTAGAAGTGAGTTCAAGAGAGAAATGGAGGAGGGGAGGTGGGGACAGCAAGTATAGACCACCCTTTCAGGAAATTTTATTGTAGAGGGGAAGAGAGAAGTAGGGCAGCAGCTAGAACGGGGCACGTGTCTAGGCCCATATTGTTTCTTTTTTTTTTTTTTTTTTGTGCATCAGAAGTAGAGGGAGGACCAGTTCTCCTCATTCCCATCACAATGCACTTTCCATTTAACCACAGACTCTCAGTTCATTTGAACTCAAATGAGAAATGACGATATGCTTCATAGTTGGAAGAGCATTTGTTAAGGTGGGTGATGTTACAGCATACTTGTGTACTGATGGGGGTAAATCTAGAAGAGCTGTAGAAATTGTTGACAATATAGGACAGGGGTGGACAAACTACTGTTGCAAGCCAAATCCAGACTTCTGCCTACCTTTTAAGATAAAGGTTTATTGGAACATGGCGACAGATAGCATGAGGCTCACAAAGCCTAAAATACTTACCATCTGGCCCTGTACAGAAAAAGTGTGCTGACCCCTGATATAGGAGATGGGGAGAAATTGGGGGAATGATGGACTTGAAGAGGTGAAACGAGATGGGATTCGAACGAGATGGGATCCTCCTCAAATAGGAGCAAGGACATGTCCCCTTTGCAACTGGAGCAAAGGCAGGTAGAGTATACAAACAGTAACTAAGTGAATCTGGAAGTCATTTATCATGTTTTCTTCTGATTTTCATTTTTTCCATGAAATTAGAAGTGAAGTCACCTATTAAGAGTCTGGAGGGAAGAGAGTGCTGGATCTGAAGATATGAGAAATGAAGGAAAGAGGTAGGTGAGGAGTGATGTAGCTAATCATTCCACAAAGAGTATTTTTTTTGCATAGATCTTCCCTCACTGGAGAGTTTGTGAATTAAAATAAATTAACATGGGACCTCAAAGAATCACTGAAGATCAAGAGAAAGAGAATATTTCCACCAAGACTTCGAGAAGAAAATAAATAGGAACTAATAATTTATTAGGAGACATTAATGTCTAGCAATACATAAAATGTGTATTCTCAATGACCCAGTAATTGCATTTTGAGGTACTACCCCATTTAAATGTGTAAATATAAGTAAATATTAATACATAAATAACTTCATCCAAAGACTTTTACTGCAGTTCTCCTAGAAAGAGCAAAAAATTTGCTAAGAACCCATATGTTCATAGCAGTAGTCTAGCCAAATTAAGTTTCATATATTTATATTATAGATCGCATTAGAATATATGTACATCTTGAAAATATAATGTTGAGAAACATTCATTTTGCAAAAGATTATTTACAGTACATCATTTACATTAAATCTACATACATAGAATAATGTTATTTATTAATATTTATTTAGTAAACCTATAAAAACAAGGACCAGAATCTCAAAAATTTGTGATAACAGCTCTCAGGAGAGAAGAACAAAGAGAAATGTGACCAGGGAAAGATTGATAGGGAACTTCAACTTTATTGGTAATTGTTTATTTCTTCAATGATTAAATAAAATATGAAGTAATATTAATATTTGTTAATTCTAGGTGGTAGGGACATGGGTAGTTATCTGTTTTTTAACTTTTCGTTCAAGTTTTTTTTTTCAAAATAAATTATAACGGTTTATAAATATTTTGAAAAATCACAGAAACTGGAGTCTTTTTAAAGACTGTGAACAGGCTGGGAATGACCATTGTGGAAAGCTCAGTGGTCAGGGGCACTGCAGTGCGTGAACGCCCCTGCCTCCTGCTTAGGGGTCTGCAGTCTGAGCCCCAGAATGTATTTCCTCTTCTCCCTATCACCTGGCTGGCTCCGCCTCATCCTTCATTTCTCAGTTTATACATCATTCTCTCTGGGAAGACTTTCCTATTTTGTAAGAGTGAGTTATACTTCCCTCCTTTGTACTTGAAAAGTTCTCTGTGTGTACCTCAACCTTGCAGCATTTATCACGCTAGTGTAATTCCTTGTTTACTTGCTTGTCTTCCCTCTGAGATTGCTGCTCCTTAGGGGAGGGGCTGTGTGGAATTCATCGTTATAGCTGCAGCTGGCACGGTTCCCGGCCCTGAGTACATGTCTCCTGCATTTTTGCTGAATTTCGTAGATTCTTGGCCCACACAGGGTACTGCAGAGGGGACCTGTGCCGGCAGAGTGCGGAACAAGTGCCCTCTGAATATAGCAGGAAATACTCAGGGCAAACCATCTACGGAAAACCCTTTGCTGGAGCTGGATTTGCATTTCAGAATCATTAACATTGAAAACTGATTTTCATGGAAAAAAAAAAAGTAGATATTTCATTCTCAAAAAGCAGCTGATCTTCAGGCTTACTTTTCCTTCTTGTTTTATCTAAACACACAAGTAGGAAAATTGGCTCAGAAATCATTCAAAATTAGATTTTCTTTTATAGCCTCCACTCAAAAGCCTTCATTTAACAGATTTTCCATGTGAAAAAAGCCAAGCCTCAGCCCTATAGGAAACATCCTATGGACATTTTCCTATTGTTGCCATCTTGTCCCAGTTTGGAAAATGTTGGAACCACATCAAACCTACCTATTGCAGTAATGGGGAAAATATGGGGGCAGGCGAGGTGACAGGGTGGCACAAAGTGAAACCACACCCCTCATTAAGCTTGACCTTAACCCCTCCCTCGTTTTAAAATCATAACTTAATATTGATGCCCCTTGGCCTGAGAGCTACTGGTTGGAACATGTCAAAAGGTAGGAGCCCCACTCTGATTTTTTTTTTTTTTTGAGACAGGATCTCGCTCTGTCACCTAGGCTGGAGTGCAGTGGTACCATCATAGCTCGCTGCAACTTCCAACTCCTGGGCTCAAGTGATCCTCCCACCTCAGCCTCCCAAGTAGCAGGTGGGTGCCACCACACCCAGCTAATTTTTTAATTTTTTTGTAGAGACAGGATCTTGCTATGTTGCCCAGGCTGGTCTCAAACTCCTGGCCTCAAGCAATCCTCCCACCTTGGCCTCCCAAAGTGCTAGGATTACAACAGGATCCACCATGCCTAGCACCCTGCTCTGATTTTTGAGGAGCACAATGTTTCTGGGACTCAAACATACAGCTAGGTCTGAGTAACGAGTTGTGCAGTTGTTTCTGAGTGTTCACTGCCCTTTCACACACTCCACTTGCCCCTGCCATGTGACTTGGAGAGCCCTTGTTGGAGGAGGAGTGTACTGCCCTGTCCTGTCCTACTGATAGCAGCTTGGCCTAGTGACTTGCTTTGACCAAGGAAATGTCAGCAGAAGTGAATGTTTACAGTTCCTGGCAGAAAGGTTTAAGAGGCGTTGTAGCTTTCCTACAGCAATCTTGCTCTCCTTGCCCTCTACAAAGAAAACGGCATGTTCCAGAAAGAGGTTGTGCTTGTAGCCTGAATTGCAGAGTGAAGCAGACCTATGGAACCAATCATAGCTAACACACAGTGCGAGCAGGGAGGGAAAACAACAACAACCGCAACCCCTTCTTTTTGAAGCTACTAAGACTTTAGGGTTGTTGGCTAACGTGACATAACCTAAAAGATGATAGATAGTGAGTTCAGCAAAAATAGTAAACCAAAACTATGCCCACATAGTAGGCAACTGGGCTGCTTCTCCACCAACCAGGTGCTCTGTAGAAGTGAGAGGTAATATTGCCATAGGTTGATCTCTTTTCTTCTGCAAGCCCACTTGTATTAATAGCAAATATTCTGTTTCTGGTACACAATCTGACAAGAAGCCTTTTGGATCTTTTTTTTTTTTTTTTTAATTTCTAAGATTCAGAATTTTCTGAGTCCGGGACAAGCTCCAGTGTTCTACCTGACTGCCCAGGGAGAATTTTAACAAATTTCTCACCTGGTTGCAAGTGACCTTTGTTGTTTGAGCACAGCAGATTGTTTCCTATTTTTCTGTATCACTGTTTGGAAGTACTAGAATTTCCCAAATTAAACATTTTTTTTTCTTATTGATTTTGCCATTAGTGACAGCAGCAGCTTCTCCAGGAAGACGGAAGGCCTTTCATCAAATATTTCTTGAATTGTGCATGTAGCCCAGAGCCTACCTGTGGTCATCCTGTTTTACAGGAGGAGCAAGACAAGAGTTTCATAGCTACAGAGGGAGAAAAAAACAGTTTCATGGAAACATGGAGCTCGGCAGGGGTGTTGTTCTGGAAGCAACAGAAACCTAACTAAGAAAGGTGATAAAAATGCTTTATAAACACTGGAAATGTACAATAAGCTGGATCTTGTATCCATTTGATTTTAATGGAATCAATACATCATTTTATTCACCACACAGAGAAACATTCTGTATATCAAATAATTATTTTTCAATACCAAACATGTATATGCTCTTGAGAACTCAATATGCTGTTGTTGTTTGCTCTTATCATAGGTCATGACAGTACCTCCAACATACTGTGTGGTCTGGGATAAGTCACATAATCTCTCTGTGTATCCATGTTCTCATCCATAGAATGAACTGTTTGGTTTAATTATTTCTGAGGTCCATTGCCATTTTTCAGTAACATGGGTCTTCCTGCTTCTGTACATATCATTTGGTCATTTGAGTCTGCTGTAGTTTTCTTGAGCCAGTTTGTCGCTTTATTTTTATTATTACTATTATTAGTGACACTTGGGCTTTGAAAATGGGTATTTCCTCTTATGCAGCAGTTGCTTTGTTATATTTAAACTAATATCGATTGTACCTAACATGATATTACTACTTTGTAGATTAAAAAAAATATATCCAGAATATAGAGTTGCATGCTTGTAGGGGACAGGGCTAGGGTGGGGAGGAAAGGGGGATTTCCTTTTGCAGGAAGAGGGCAAGTGAGTCAATCCATGTTTCCAAAGAGGACAATCCGGAAACTACTCTTAAGAGAATTTCAGCATCTGTTCTGCAGAAGGCAGGAGTGTTGATTTCCATTGTGCTCCCAGAGTCTTTTCTTTGTGAGCCAAGTTCTAAGCAGCAAAACTCGGAGATGTTACAGCCGCCTCACCATTGGTGGAATAAATAAGAGGAAGTAAAATCGGTCACATCAGCGTCGAAGTGGCTGTGTTTGGCAGAGCTGAGAAACGGTATCCTTGCTTGTTGTGTGCTGTTTGATTCATGATCTGACGTACGGTGAGTGCCTCAAGCCTCCAGATAAAAAGTGCACCTACAGCCGATAGCCAGTGTTGAATCCCTCCTGGAAGGTGAAATGACCTGTCCCAAGAGCAGCTTTTCTCTCAAATAATTGCAGGATGGGCAAGCTCATTAACCCCTCTTTTTGCCACATATCTGCTATTTTTCTCCACTGCGTTAAGTAAACATTTTTGTTAATATTTCCAAATGAGAAAAATAGAGATTTCAAAGGTAAAATATTGATAGAATACCAAGTTTAGAAAGGATGTGCAGATATAGACACTCTCATACACTGTTGATATAAGCCTAAATTGGCTCATGTTTCTGGAGAATAACTTGGCAACATAAATCAAAACTTGAAATACATCAAACCACCCCATGTCTATGGGTTTCCTAGAGTTGTCTCAAGAGGGTGCACAGGTGTTCATTGCATAATTGTTTGTGGTAGCAAAGTCTAGACAGAACTTTTAGGATATGCTGAATTTGGATCAGGAGGGGATGGGTTAAATAAATTATGGTCCATCCATACAATGGAATACATACAGCCACTTAGAGGATCAGTGGATTTACATGTTCTGACAACAAAAGATGTCACAAATGTAATAATTTTAAAAGGTATATTACAGACCTTGTTTTCTATATTTTATATATGAACCCATTCACATAATTATATTAAAGTATTTAAAATTGATTCATGCTCCATAAAATATATAAGAGTATACTCAAGGAATTATTAATAGTACTTACTGCTGCAGAATGGGAAGAAGTGGGAGTAGAAAGGAAGATTTTACTTTTCTGATTAAAACTTCTCTACTGAGCTACTTCATATTTCAATACTGATGCATTACCTTTATATAAACATTCTTCAAAGTAAAGAACTAGAAACACCTAAAAACAAGGAGGGGGAAATGGTGAAATAAATTATGGTACAATCATAAAATGTAATACTAACCAACCATCAAAGTTATCTCCTAGAACTCTCCTTGCTGACAGAAAAACGTTTGTGATGTATTGCTCAAATTCAAGAGCAGTTTACAAAACAAAAAGAGAAAGAGAGTGAGCAGGAGAAGCATTGGAGCCCCTCGAGGATGTGCTCCAGGTTGTGGTCCTTGTCCCACCAGTGCCAGCACAATGCCCAGCACACCCATCAAGAAAGTACCAATGGTTTGATTCTCCCCACACACCCGCACTGTGCTACGGGCTTACATCGCTTATGGCTGATCCTCACGACAAACTCATTTATCCCCATTTTATAAGCAAGGAGACTGGAGATTAGGGAGGGTGTTTAACTGGTGACGCTTGGATTCCCAAACCCAAATTTGTCTTCCCAAACCAAAAGATTTGTGCAGTAAATTAATCAACACATCAAAAAGTGATGGAACAAATTGCAGAAAGATTACAAGACTACGCCATATTGAATTAATGCAAGAGTGAATACGGAACTCATCATTCAGGAAGAAACATTTACCCTATCACAACACCTGAGCATGAGGGGGCGTGGTCTCTAGGGCAGGTATTGAGTCTTGATTTCTTGCTTTCAGGTATATGATTGAAAGTAAATGCCAGAAGGGTCATTAGCAATCACACAGTTCCACTGCTTTTCAGATTATGACTTGCAACTCATTAGGGGGTCATGAAATCAATGGGTCAAAATTAAGATTTTTTAAAAGATAGTAAAGTGGAACAGAGATGATATTAGAACGTACTACCATAATGAACATTGCAAAGGTCCATACATTTTTGTGAAACATATTCCAGTTATATTTCTATATGAGTCACATTGTAAAGTATTGGCAGCCAGAAAAGTTTTGAAACCACTGATCAATTTCTACTTCTTCATCACATGGTGACCCTGAGGACTAGAGGGATCAGGCGGTTCCGTTAAGACCGTAGTGTCTTTGCCAACAGAGCCTGGCTCCATCGCAGGCTTCCTGCTGACACTCCCGGTGCATGAATATTTCCGTCTTTCAAACGGGGCTAATGTTATTGAGCTGACCTTTCTGACAGGGTTATTGGGGGAATGAAATGATCTTAAGGTGCTTTGAAAAGGTAAAGTGTATGTAAACATGGAAGCTGCACCCCTAAGACTGGCCGTGTTATTGATACAGAACAAGCTGCTGGGCTCGGGCAGGATCCAGAGCCACTCACTCACTAAGCCTCAGATGAACAGAGCGGGTTTCATGACATGCAAAGCGAGCGTTTCACATCCATATGTGCTGACAGCTTAATTAGAACGTTTCTGATTCCTAAAGGACCCACAGGTAGAGCAGGAAGCACGTGGCGCAGCATCAACAAGGCAACACAGTGCTGAGCGTTCACGGAGCACCCAGAGCGCCGTCCTCCAAACACCGGAGCGCAATTCCCTTCCGACCCCAGTCTTGCTCTAACCGGACTCGTTTAACCTCAGCAAGTGTGTTACACTAATACAAAAATTGTAATTGGGGTCCCATTTGATGGTTTTTCAGATGGATTACTCCAATTGGTTTTGTGCTGAGTGAAAACTGTTGTTTTCCTTTAGTCTATCAGTGCACCATTTTATTAGAGAATTATGAACATTTTTCTCTCCTCAGGAGCATGAGGAATGTCCTCCTCTTCCCCAGCCTAAGGGGCAAACATTTCTCCCTCCCTGGCCCTTAGCTATGATAACTTGTGCTATGAATCCTTTTGGTTTGTGCTGAAGGGGTCCATTGAGGGCTCAGTTCGTAGGACCCTTTTCCAGAGATCTGATACTAGGCATTCAACATGCACAGTCAAATCACTGTGGCTGGATATCAAATGTCCCAAGACCAGAACAAGAATGAGACTGAGAACTAGGTTTTGCTAGATTGTTGAATTTCCTAGTTTTACTTTTTTGCCACTGTTGGCCTGGGCATGGGCAATACTAAAGAAATCCTTAGAGGAATGTAGGGAAATAAAAATGCCAAATATGCAGTACCTTTTTGCAGTTTGTGAGCTTTTTCACCTAAATCATTGATTTTCTTTTTATAATTGGTTTGACTTAGAGGTGCTTCTCCTTATTCTTTCTTTTGCTGGTTCCACTAGGACTGGCCTGAACTAGAAGGTCCATTTCTTGATTCAGGCTCCCATTTTTAATTTTTACGTATTCACTTGTTCAAAGAACCACCTGAAAGCCTGACCCATTGATTTCTAAGGAAGGCTTTCCCCCATTCACCGTGTTCTGCAGGGCTGATGTGCACGGAACATGAGGTAGCTCTGGATCTATGAAGATTCTGTATTTGTGTCTCATTTTTCTCTGCCATTGTGATTTTTCCATAAGATCCAAGCTTTCTCCTCTCTGTTCCCATGAAAGGCATTTCAATCTCTGCTTGGTGTCTGGTCTGAAATGGATTTCCCCTTGGGCAGAAACCCTGGCATCAGGACAATTCTTGGGCAACATTAAATATACCCCAGCCTTATCTCCAAGCTGTAGTCAGTCCTTCAGCATCGACACTTAGGTCACTTATTTTGCAATAAGGTACAGGTTTGGAGATAATCAGTCCACATTGAAAGAGTCAGGTTGAGTCCCCTTCCATACTAATCCATTTCTCCTCTTTTTAAAATGTCAAACAGCCACATGAACTTCAAACCCAAATCAGATGACACTTATTATGGGTTATCCAATTCAAGTCAATGAAAATTTAATAAGCAGTTACTACTTGCAGATATGTGCTACAGGCTGAAAATCCAAAGATGATGTTCCGGCCGGGTGCGGTGGCTCACGCCTGTAATCCTAGCACTCTGGGAGGCCGAGGCGGGTGGATCGCTCAAGGTCAGGAGTTCGAGACCAGCCTGAGCAATGAGCGAGACCCCGTCTCTACTAAAAAATAGAAAGAAATTAGCTGGACAACTAAAATATATATAGAAAAAATTAGCCGGGCATGGTGGCGCATGCCTGTAGTCCCAGCTA
>JAQIFY010000675.1:0-14863 GCA_028533085.1 Varecia variegata
ATCTTCTTGCTGCCCCCAAGGCTGTACAGGCTCCTGCTGCCAAAGGTGCCGCCCATCATAGCACAGGCCAAGGAGGCACTGCCTCCCCCAGAGCGAGGGGCAGGCTGCGACTTGGTGGAGCCGCTGCGGCTCTGGCCAGACACCACGATGGCAGAGCGGCCACTGGAGCCCTGGGTGGCCTGGGAGGCCCTGCTGGACTTCTGGCTCATCATTTTCTGTGGATGCAGGAAGACGTCCTGGTTCAGAAAGCCTCGGAGGAAAGAGCACCTTCTGGCACAGGGAGAGAGGTGGCCCCTTTTATAGGCCCCAGTGCCTTGGTCCATTAATTTGAAGATCTCCTGAGCTTGATTTCCTAGCCAAAATAGGTCAATCCCTGAAATCCCAAAAACACCTTAGCCTTAAATCCTGGAGTCACCAGTTGCTTTGATTTCTCCGACATTAGTCTTGTTTTTCCCTCACCAGATCTAAGGCAGAAAAATACTTAGGCTCCCCTTTGAGGGATGGGCTGCTTCCTACTGGGACCCAACCCCAAACTTCATGGCATCTGCTGTAATTAGGTGATTTTCCACGCTCTTCCCATCTCCAGTCACCTGGGTCATTGGCTTCTGTCAGTCAG
The DNA here is from genome assembly GCA_028533085.1 of Varecia variegata. NCBI lineage: Eukaryota > Metazoa > Chordata > Mammalia > Primates > Lemuridae > Varecia > Varecia variegata. The sequence goes on from JAQIFY010000675.1 coordinate 617, forward strand.
ATCCCAGCTCTTAAGAAATAAGAAGCTCACGGGAGACTCTGTCTTGGGTAATTATGTAGAGTGTGGTCCTCCCGAGAAAAAGCACCATCAACTCTCCTGGGAACCACATCCACTGTGGTGGGACCTCAGGATGCTGGGGTCACCCAGCATATAAGGTAAATCTTTTGCTCCTTCTCCAGAGCAAATAACCCTCCTGACCTCTGGACAATGCCCAGCTGGCTAGGACAGGACTCTCCACCCTGTATAAGGGGCTTTAACCCAACCGCCTCATGCCTGGGTTTAACCCAACCGCCTCTGGGTGGTTCAGAGTGACGCCTAACCCCCACCCAAACCATCAAATGAATGCCCTGCACGTTCTAGGGCTCTCACCAAAAACTTAAAGCCTTCATGCTGGGCTGAGTGGGCACATGGACTTCTGCAGAGGAAAACAAAAGGAGAAGGGGAAGCTAGGATGTCCCACTAATACTTGTGTTTCCACCTCTGCATCCACCTCCTGTTCCAGGCTCAGCACAGGGCCCCGAGCATGGGCGCTCTGGACAAGGAATGGAAAGATAAACATATTAATTACAATCTCCAGGAACATTCTTTTGCGACCTGTTTCTCTCTCCTGCCAGGGTCATTTGTCATGCCCAACTTGAGTGCATTAGAAAAGCAGCTGACTCTTGGTTATTCACATAATTGGTGGGACAAGAGGCTTCAGCGGCATGGAACAGACACTCAGCCAGGCTTGGGGCCAGCCCCACACACGCTCACCAGTCCTCAGCCTCTGGGTGCCAGGTCCCCAACACCCAAGCCCTGCTGCCAGCCTGGACCCTTCTTCCGTTGGCAATCTGGCACCCACTGGAGGGGAAACAGGCAGAGAACAAAGAGAAAGTGGAGGACCTGCTCGACCCCTACACCGTGGTGCAGGTAAGAACAGGAAAACCACACAGGTAATGAAGCCATTGGGGAGCCCTCTGTGCCCCCAACTCCTGGGACCACAGTGAGGACAGAGTGTTGCATCTCACTGACCATGTCTTAGGCTAGATGTTTGGGAGAACTTTCTACAGAGGAAGCAGACTCTGAGAGGGCGTGCTAAGGAGGGTTTTGCAATCTCACCCTCTACAGATTTAATGAAAAATCAAACCATATGGGTTGACAGCAACCAGACCCTCTGGCAAGGGGCTAAGTTTTAGTGTCTAAGTGTGAGAAGCAGTTCACAATCAGATGCCATCAGAAAGCATGGCTGTCTGTGCATAGCTACAGATACGAGGAGTCGTGAGGACATGTGGAACCATGACATGTTCATGAAATCGCAAAACCTTTAGTGTGCCCATAGTACAGGATTTGAGGAAGGGGATGTGGGCAATGAGGCTGGAGAAGTCAGTAAGGCTGGGGCTAGGAGGGACCTGGTCTGCATGCCAGGAGTTTGGACTTTACCAGCAGGCACCGGGAAGCCACTGAAGGATTTTGAGAGAAGAGTGACACCATCTGATCTGTGTTTTAGGAAGAACACTTGGATTCAGGCTTAGAGAGAGGCTCTTTGAACTTGATTGGCAAAGAGGTATTTAAATCCAGGAGAACATAGTAAAGGGGATGTTATCTAATCCCCAAGCTACCCGCTAGTCTTAGCACCTTCTCAAACTTGGCAACATGTTGGAAAGATATTGGTGCCTGATCTTATGTTTAGAGATTCTGATTTCATTGGTCTAGGGTTCAGCCTGGGCATCAGAAACTCTGAAAGCTCCACAGATGATTCTTCTGCGTGTCAAAGTTGGAAACCAGAATATTCAGGGTTCGAAGAAGTGAAATTGCTTTTGGTGGGCAGTGGGGGTGGTAGGGAGGGACTATAGAAAGGAAATGGACACCGCTATGGCTTGTCCACTCGTTTCCAAACCCAAAGCGAATGCCTTCAAATGCCCAGATGCAGCTTGGGCGTGAGGGAAAGTCAGGAGACCCAGCCCTTGTGCTTAAAGGCTTTTAATCCAACAGGTGAAGCAAGACGTATACACCGGAGCAGCACAGGGTCCCATGTGACAAACTGTGGTCAGACAGCAAGAGAAGAGGACCAGGCTCAGTGAGGGCCACAGGGGTCAGGAAAGCCCCCACAGGGCAGGAGAGACCCAAACACTTGCCTTTACTAGATGGATGTGGAAAGAAGAAGAACACAAACTTCTCCCTCCTACACGGCAAACAGCACCCAGACAAGCAACTAGCTTGGAAAACATGACTTCAAATGAGACTGATGTGGGCCACACCTAATTTCTATGTGTCTTTCTGCACGTTATATAAGATGCCACCTCCCCCCAGGAAGAAGCAGCCCCAGAAGTGGAGAACTTGGCTAGCAGAGGGTGGGGCCAATCTGTTTCCACTCACCCCTCAGGTGGAATCTCTCTGTAGTGAAACTACACAAATAACGTGCCATGGCCTGGTGGGAATTAGTCAGAACACTTGAGAAGTGGCATCACTTACTTGTTGCAGAGAGTTTATCATAACCAGGTAGACTGTGCCTTCTAACTATGTACCAGCCACAGGGACTTGGTGCTGACTTTGCAATGCAGACTACTACGCAGTCATGCTGTGGTATTGCCCAAGGACAAGGGGATGTTGCATTGTGTACAGATTCCAGCCCATATCCTTTCACACCCAATACCTGCTGAGTATTGGATGCGGGAGGAAGGTGGGGAAGAAGGTGCAGAAAGGTGAGGTGCAGCCACTTCATAGAGAACTCCCTATCTGATGAGAGCAGCAGGAGGCACGGCCAGAAGGCACACCACTGAGAGACAGCCACAGAGACCCTGGGTTTGCTTCAGGAGCGTCAGAGCATGTACTCAATATGAGTTTGTGGAGATATGCACCCCCTCCCACCATGAGACCTCAGGGACCAGCAAGGCCTTACTAGGGACACATTACGACAGACTAACTGTCTCATTTTCAGAAGGGGCAGCTTACGTGGTAGACCAGAGGATGCTGTAGACATAGGGGACAGGGTCCCAGCAAGATGCCAGCGGGGCTGCTCGTGAGAAGATGGAGCAGCACCCGGAGGGGGCACAGCAAATCAGATACATCCGTGTCCAGCTGAGCCCCATACTCTGAGCTGGATAGTTTTTTTCCCAAGCCAAAGCGTATCCAGCTTTATTAAAGACACTTTTCATAAACAAGTGTGGTATTTCAGGCAGGACAGGGACAGATGATCATTAGAGAGTCAGAGCCCCTGAAGCGATGTCCATCCTCAGCCCTCACTCATTCACATTATTTAGTATCTACTCTGAGCCCAGAACTGCCAGGTTCTGGGATCACAAAGACAAAGAAGAGCTGGTCCTGCTCCCACAGAGGTCACAGTAGTGAGGGTGAGAGACGTGTCAACACAAAAGTACGAGGCACACTGCTGAGTGCGACCATGGAGGTTTGTGCAAGGCCTGGTGGCGACACGGACAGGGCAACACGGACAGGGGGAGTGCAGACGGAGAAACTGATCAGCGCGGGCTTCACAGAGAAGGACATGTCAAAGCCAAATGAAGGTGGGGAAAAATATTCCCGCCAAAGGGAAGCACATGCAAAGGACGCAAGGCTTGGAAGAGCTCAAAGCATTTAAGAAAATGTAAGCGGTTCCCTCTAGCTGGAACAGGCAGTGCAGAAGGAGGTATGGGGTTTGGAGATAAAGTTGGAGAGTTAGGCAGGGCCCCATCTGGAAGGCCTTATAGTCACATGAAGGTGTCAGGTTGTGATCTCAGGAAGTAGGAAGCATTGAAGAGCTTGATGGGGGAATGGCATGGTAAGCCTTGTGTTTGAAATGTAATCTAGTGTCCTCAAAGTCCTCCAACCCTCCAGGGTCTCCATTCCTTTAACACTCAGCTAAACGCTCCGGCCCTATCCCAGTCCTGCAGGGAGTTCGGTGCCCTCCTCCATTCCCCTTGCCCATGGATCCCTGAGCCAGACACTCATTCCCCTGTCAGTCTGCGCCACAGCTGATTTCCACCTGTGGCTTCCAGACCCCAAGACCACCATCCCACCCCAGCCCAGTCTGGCCCCCAGTGGGCCCCACCCCCTTCCTCCTTGCCCTTTCTCTTCTCTTCTTGGTGCAGCTCTGGCCCCTCTCTCCTGGATCCCCTTTGAAAATTCAAAATCCCTCTAACGTAGAAGGGTAATGAATGCCCCCGGTTTGCTTTACCCTCTCCAGACTACCATGGAGGGAGAGGCGAGGGAGAGGGTCTCATCTTTCAAAAGCTAAGAAGCCCATCAGTGTATTTTTCAGAACAAAGAGCCATACCACCACACACCTATTAGAACAGCTAGAATGGAAAGACTGACAATACCAGGCACTCTTGAGGGTGCAATATGACTAGAACCCTACACACTGCTGATGAGAATGCAAAATGGCACAACCACTCCTAAGAACAGTTTGGTAAATTTTTATAAAGTTAAACACACTTATACCATATAACCAGAAATGCCACCCTGGGTATTTATGCTAGAGAAGTGAAGACTTATGTTCATATGACAACCTGTCCTTGAGTGCTTATAGCAGCTCCATTCATAATCACCAAAAACTGGTAGCATCCCAAGTGTCCTTCAAGAGGTGAAGAGATAAATAAGACATAGTACAGTACATAGATACAACAGAACACTCTTAACAATAAAATGAGCAAACTATTGGTACACACAACAACTGGGATAAATCTTAAAGGCATTATATTGAGTAAAAGAAGTCAATCTCAAAAAGTTACCTACCGTATGACTTATTTATATGAAATTCTCAAAAAGACAAAACTGTAGTGACAGAAAACAGATCCGTGGTCGCCAGAGGTTAGGTGTGGGAGGAGTATATGACTATAAAAGAATAGCCTGAGGAAGTTGGGGGAGCAATGAAACTGTACCCTGATGTGGTAGTGGTTACGTGACTTATACATGCATAACTGCATTAAAATTTATAGAACTGTGTGTCCAAAAAGCCCATTTTAATTTATGGCAATAATTTTAAATACATAGACAAGGGACAGAGGGATGTGTTAAACAATATCACAGGGCAGGGAGGAGGGAACACTAACTTAGTAGAATACTAACTCCACAAGACCAGGTTTCTTCAACAAATAAATCACAAAGAATGAAAAAGAGTGATGGGAATCCACACATTGCAACCAATTGCAATGTATGAATATTATCTAGACCACGATGCAAACAAGTGATTTTAGTGAAAACATTCATGAGATATTAGGGAAAATGCAAAATATTTGATAAGATATTTGATCATATTAAAGAACTGATGTTTAGCCTGTTAAGGGTGATAATGTTATTATAGTTATATTATTTAAAGAGTCTTTATCTTTTACAGAAACTTAGAAAAATATTTATGAATGAAAGGACATGACCTGGAGATTTGCTTCAATATAATCTGGAAAGGTTGGAGGAGTAGAGATGAAACAAGACAACAAGTTGCTTGTTGAGCTGGGTGATGGGTACAGAAGTGTTCATTACACTCTTCTCTCTACTTTTATGTTTGTTGTACATTTTCTAGAATAAGAAAGTTTTTAACAAGCCACCTCCCCTGAGATTAATTATGACACCTTTCTTCCCTATGATAAATAAGCAGTTTTTACTTTATATAGCAATTTTTCTTTCCAGTACACCCAAGTGAGTACATCTTTGCCTGTAGGTCAAATGTATAAGTGGCCGGAACCTTGTAAGGGTAACAAGTAAGCTTGATGGCAGGATAAGAATCTAAAAATAATTTGATATTTAGAGCTTGAGTCTAAAATAATAAGAAAGATTTAACAGAGATTAATGTAAAACCCTACACGTGTATTCAAACAAAACAGCTGTACAGTTCACCATGGGGAGACACGGTTTCACAACAGCTTGTATAAAATGGCGCCAGCTTGGGGTGAGTCAGCAGTGGAAAGCGGCTGCCAAGATCACCTGCAAAGTTGGAGGATGCGCAAAGAGAAGCCTTGTGCCCACCCCTCTCCTGAACCAGTCGCGCTCCACCTGGAGGGGTGTGTTCCGGGCACTGAGGGGATGTCTACAGGAGAGCACCCACGATGGCTCGGGGCACCCCAAAGCTGAGAGGAATGGACATGTTCCACCTGGAGAAGGAATCTGATAAAGGGGGAAACTGTCCCTAAACTTTTGTAGACTGTCCTGCAACAAGGGGATGTTACTCCCTGTGGCCACAGAGGAAAAACCTCAGACCAATGAGCAGAGTTTACAAGGGAAGACTCAGGTTACCATCCTCTATGAGAGGGAGAGGTGTTACGCACTGCAGCAAGTGGGCTGCCATTGTGGACTGTGTTTTAGAGAGGACACAAATATATAAATGGGGGCTCCTCTTTTTGGCTTCTGAAGTCATTTCTAGCCCTGAGAGTCTGATTCCTCAGAAATCAATTAACAGTGGTAGCCCTAGTAATGATGATGGTGATATCTCCCATCTTGTTCTAAGAGCTGTGCCAAGCTCTAGCATGCATCATGTTATTTAATCAGCCCATCAGTCAAGAAGTGCTTACTGAGTACACATTTTCTGTCCAGTATTGTGTGACACAAAAACACTATATGACACTTTCCTTAAAGAATTTATAATTATAAATAATTTGCTAATCAAAATTTGCATATATGTACTACAATATCAATATGAACATCTTTTGTTTTATAAAGTGCTTTTTATATATATTACTTTGTGTATTCTTTAGCACATCCCTGAGAAGAAGATATTTTTATTATCACATTAGTGAGTAACAATAGATAATATTTTAAATCACTCTCTTTCTTTTGGAGTGCCCAGTTTCTAATGTTGCTCAACATGAACCTAGCCTCAATCAACAGAAGACTAGATTTTTAATTTTCTTTATTTTTATATCTCTCTCATCCCAATAAGGGAGTTAACTTAAAAATAATAATCCACATTAGAATAGGAAGTAAATATTCCAATCACCAATGGCAAATACCTTCCAGCAGCAGAAGCAAAAAGGAAAACATGCCCATATGCATAAGTTTTATTATCCATAAAGACTTTGAGAGAGAGACAAATTTCTTTGGTCCTGGTTTTATGGGGAACATGACAAAATGGACAGTCTGGGACTATTTTATAGTTGGGCTTTGGACCAAATGTTTACTTGATCTTAAACAGGAATTCTGTTGAGCCCAAATGCAAATAATCAGAACTGAATCAGGAATGAGGGAAAGTTGAGTTTGGAGGGAGTGATGGTAATGTCAGCCTCCTGAAATAGAGTCGACCCCAAGCACCTGGACTGGGTTTCAGCACCACGGACAGGGCACTGCTCCATGGGTGGGATATAGGCTCAAAGGCCTCTGAATAAAGTAACCCCCACCATCAAAGACCAGAAACACATCAGACACACACACACACACACACACACACACACACACACACTATCGTGGAGAAACAAAACTACACAGGTGTTTTTAATATAGCATGGAAATTTCAAGCATGGATTCTGGAGCCCAACTACCCATGTTCAAACCCTGGCTCTACCACTTGCTAACTGACCTGTGGCATGAGGTGACCTTTACCTCTCTATTGATCCTTTTCCATATCTGTAAAATGAGGATAATCATACCTACCTCATAGGATAGTTGTGAACATTGGATGAGTTTTATGTGAAGTTCTCGGAACAATTTCTGGGCAGGTAGTGATTACTAAATGAATCTTTGCTTTGTTTATTGGTTTTCCATAACCTTGCAATCTCAGGATATGGGGTCAGGGACAGGGATATGGAGTATTATAGGCAAAATCTTTCTGGGGAGAGGGGTGTCTGCCCTTGAATCATAAGGAAGGAAGGTACAGGGGCAGCTTTGGCCCACCCTGGCCCAAAGACCCCAAGGGGAGAGGTGAGGAAAGCCCTAAAGTGACCCAGCTGGGCACTGACGCTACAGGTGGTTGTTACTGAGCCATCTGGAGCTCTTGGCAAGGACCACTGAGGCCTGTAAGAGAAATGTGCCCACCTCAAGACGTGGTCTGCCCTGGGGTGCATCGAGAAAGAGGAAAGCACATGGTGGCAGCCAGGCAGACTGCTGAGTCTGACCCACGTCTCTTTACCACAAAGGCTCCCTCAGGGCCCCATTCTCTGCTCATCTCTCACTCACTCCACACACAGCTGCTAACATAACTTTCTGCAAACTGTCTGTCACACTCTGATTCAGAAAACACCATTTCAGAAAGTCTCTATTGTTCTACAAAACTTAGAACCAAAATGCAGCAATAACATATTTCAGTTTAATGGAGAAAAGAAAACAGAGCTGAGAGGAGGTAAGGCAGGGTTCTCTACAAGGAAACAAAAGGCAGTAGTGGCATGGGTGGTGGGCTTTGGGCCAAACCCTTAACTTGACAGTGTCTTTCTGAGTCCCTTCTTGGCTTGGCTTTGAACCTCCAAGGGGATGAGATTATGGTGTCACCAACCCTGATGAGAGGGAAACTACTACAGAGCTGTGGCTAGGGGTAGGGGGAGTTTCTGCAGCCGTCTCTCAGGTCCCAAGCTCAGTATTTGATGCCAGAGCGCTGGCCACTGCTGGTGGTGGTCTGCATGATCCTGGCTGAGGAGGACAAGGATGAACTGCTGAGTCCAGGACTCTAATCCGTGGAGATGCTTGTGCTTCTGGACTGGACACCTTTCCCAACAGTCTTGGACTTGCTGCCCCCTTGGATGCCCTGGCCACCTCTGTTGCCCCAGCCACCATTGCTGCTGCTGCTGCCCACAGTGCCAATGTTCTTGGTGCTAGAAGTGTGGTTGACCACAGCTGCAAAGAGAATGGGATGCTCAGTCACACCCTACCTGTCTAAAGGCCCAGTGCCTGCAACCCCTGTCTGAAGAATGGGTGGTAAAGGAAAGCCAAAAAGGGGAGAGATGACCCTCCCCTGGGAGTTCCCTGTTGGAGGTAGGCCAAGGACATACACTAGACAGGACACCAGATAAATTCTACCCAAATATGTCTTATGTGACTCTCCCTCGTGCCTCTGCATTTGTGTTACTCTGGGGACAAGGCTGTAGAAAAGGCAACTCATGGATAAGCAAGCTGATACAAAGCCACAAGGAAACATCTACAGTAACAGAAAAGGGGTACACAAGATACTCACAGATGCACACTGGGCTCTGGCACTCCCCCGACATCCTGTTCAGGAACATGAAACAAATATCATGAAAATCCCACAGTGAAACTATCCAGGCGGGAAAATCTCTTTTCAGAACTAACCCCTGGGATGCCAGAGTACAAGAATATGAGCTCCAGCATCAGGAATTGAGGGTAGACATGAGAAGGGGGATTCCTGGAGATTCTAGGATGGGGATGCAGAGAACAGAAATATAATGTGTCTCTGGACATTTGGCTCTGCCATCACCTAGGCCTTGGTTACCTCATTGGCAAAGCTGGGATAACATGCCTCTTCCTCAGTTTGTGTGGTGAGTCAATCAAGCCATGTGAAGTGCCTAGCACAGTGCCCATGCCATAAGTGACATGGCTCTTATCTGCATCATACTTTCTGGGCCTATGGACACTGTCCACATCCAGGTGGTTTTTCTAGACCACTGCACAAACTCCAACATTAATAATGATAACATTAACAAGGAAGGGAAGGCAAAGAAATGTGACCATTTCAGAGGAAAGTGGAAACTCCAGTTTGGAGTGTAGAGACAGCAGGCCAACTAGGACCACCTAGTACCCTCTTTGCATTCTCCACCACAGCAGGACTGGCCGACATTTGCCTTTGCCCTGTATGCCTGTTAGGAGGCTCTCAGCATTCTGCTCTAGCATGTATAACATTGCTACCCATGAGCCCAAGGGGAGAGTCCTGGGCAGTCCAGGTCAGTTCACCAAGCATTTTGTTGAGACCCTTGTTTGTCTTCTGCCATTGTATTAGAGCCTGGGAATACCAAGGGGAAGCAAATGCAGGGGCAAAAATCACGGTAACACAGTAGAGATAACCAAGGACCATACAATCCTGTGAAACTTTGTTCTCAAGTTGGGTTCCTTGCCTTGACTAGAGTGCCCACCCACCTGCACTCCTCGCCCTCCAGCATCTTCTGATAGGTGGCGATCTCAACATCCAGTGCCAGTTTGGTGCTCATCAACTCCTGGTAGTCATACAGGAGTTGGGCCAGGGCCTCCTTGGCATGCTGCAGGGCCTCTCTGAGCTCTGCCAACTTGGCCTGGGCATCCTTGAGGGTCAGCTCCCCCTGCTTCTCAGCATCAGAAATTGCCACCTGCAGGTTGGCATTCTGAAGAAGAAGGAAAAGATGTGATCTGAGCCTCTGGACCCACCTGAGCACATAGCAGGTGAGCACAGGTCTCCATCAGTCTCCTTAATGAAAATCTCTAACCTATGTACTGTGTGGCTGGCCATGCTAATTTCTTCTGCCCATAGCATTCATATCCATGTAACTAAACCATGCTAGGACATTACAATGGTTTTTCAAGCTCTTACCCAGAGATAGTTGTCACCTGCTTCCCAACCTCTTGGGGAGGGATAATCTAGGCTCTGAGATCCCAGAAACCCAGCCAGACACAGTTCATAAACTCTTGAGGGCCATGCCCACTGGACTGAGAGAAGATCGTTCCCCCTTTAAGATGATGGATGGTGTAAAGGTAACACGAAGCCCTCGCTCTGTGTGGTATCCCTCGGGAAGCTCTGTTGCTGAAGGTCTCGGTCAGGAGCCTGAGGGGCTGCCCCACCTGCCAGGTCCAGGTGCCTCACCAGCATCCCAGGACACCACTGTCATCAGAGTCATAATCCCAGGCTTTGGGGAGCAGCCCTCACCTGCTTGTTGATGCTCTCGATCTCTGCCCGCAGCCTCTGGATCGCCCTGTTGAGCTCTGCGATCTCACCCTTGGTGCTCCTCAGGTCATCCCCATGCCTGCTGGCTGTGGTCTGCAGCTCCCCAAGCTGGAGTCAGGTGGGGGTGGACAGAGAGAGCAGGTAGGGAGAGATTACCCCGGGCCCTCAAACACACATGTATAAAAGGGGGATAGAATTACAATCAATCAAAAAATGCTAGTGTCACATGATGTCCACCAGGCACTTACAGTGGAAAGAATCACATAACTGAAACCTATGGCTGCCCTTAAAGACATCAGGGAGTAGAACGAAAAGAACTACAAGGACTCTGTAAGTTATGGGAATGTGTGAAAGAAACTTCAGTGAGTTTCCTAATGAATAAAATATATATTCTCTAGGAGGGTGCCAGGAGGATGAAGGAGCAGAAACCCCGGGAAAGGCTTGTGGGGCCCGGGCTGATGCAGTGATCCTTATTTACCTTGGTCTGGTACAGAGCCTGAGCCTCAGCCTTGCTCTTCTGGGAGATCTCCTCATACTGGGCCTTGACCTCAGCAATGATGCCATCCAGGTCCAAGTGCCGGTTATTGTCCATGGACAGAACCACAGACGTATCGCTGGATTCCGACAGGACCTGGTTATACTCCTACGAGCACACAGGGGCACATCATTGGGCAGTCGTCACCATCTCCCTAGGATGCCCTGATCCTATCATCCATTGGCTCAGGAATGTTATGAGATTGAGAAAACTAAATCTCAGTGAAGAGAAAGGAAGGTAACAAGACAGTGACCCAGAGAAAGCGGGTAGCAGGAAGCTGTCAAGCAGGTAATAAGGGGTTAACCATAATTCTCCTCTTGGCCTCTCTTCATAGATTCCCCCGGGATGCTGTAGGCATGGGGATGCTAAAGGTGTGAACTGCAGGTGCTAAGTGCCCTGAGCCTTGGGAAGGAGAACAGAGGAAGAAGATGAGCCACAATGGGAGAGGGGGGTAAAATAGGAGAAATGAGGAAAGAATATGGATAAAGATGGGAAAGATCTTGCAAGCGTTTGCCTGCAAACAGATTTCACAAAGAAAGCAGAATCCAAGAACCAAGCATGATTTGACACTTCCACCCTGGAGCAAAGGATAAAGGTCCTCACAGCTTCATAGAGGGCTCTCAGGAAGTTGATCTCACTGGTCAGACTCTCCATTTTGACTTCCAGGTCCATTTTGGTCATGTAGCACATATCCACATTCTGAAAATAACAAGCAGGGAATCAGCCCTACTCACTTCAATGTTACTCACATTTAATAATATCGACAGCATGTTTACATGGTGACAGGAGCAAAAATCACTTAAACCAGACATCACACTCTCAGGAGAGAGAGAGATTTGACAACTGAGCTCAGTATTAGAGAAGATGTGTTACTGTCAATTTCCACAACTTGGGTCATTATAATGGTAGTTATCAATAGCTCGACAGTGAACTGGTGTAATGAAGGCTCAGAGCAGTTTGCAACTGGTAAGCCAGACACACTTGGGAGGTATTTCAGCTCCAGGAAGAAAACCCTCAGAGTAGAGGTTCCACATTGAAGTAGGCACTATTCTGGGTTCTGGCCATCAGCAACAGAACACTTGGAAATCCAGTTCTGGAGAAAGTTCTGTCCAGCCTCACACCCCTGAGAAGGTACGACCATTCCCCACTTCCTGGCTCTGTCTCCTCCCTGCATAGCTCCACTGCCCTGCCCACCTTCTTCAGAACCATGAAGTCATTCTCAGCCTCTGAGTGCTTGTTAATTTCATCCTCATACCTGCAAGGAAGGAGAGACATCATGCTCAGGGAGCAGTTGAGCCAAGGGTATGTGCACAGGTGCACAGAGAAAGGTGTTTATCCTGGGAGGTGGTAGCTAACCTGGAGCAGGGCTGCTGATGAATGTTCCCTGCATAAGACCAGGCTAACGTCAGAGGGTGGCATGCATTCTTAGAATGGCAGGGCCCTTAAGAGCACAATGGTACCACCATTTCCAACACTCCAGGATATTGGAAATAGGAGGAGAAAAAAATGTATAATGGAATTGGCACGTAGTCCCTGCGCAGCACATTCATATAGGGCTGTCTGGATTCTCCACTGCCAGGGTATCACCCAAGTCCCTGTGAGCCAAGGCCTGTGCTCACTCCCAAAGTCATCTTCCCCTTCAATCTGCCCCCCAAGACTCCCACTTCCATCTGTGTCCAGGATCTGTATCCTGCTCCCCACATCAGACCAGGAGCTGGGCTCTTTCCTACCTTGGCCTCCCCTTGAAGCTCTCTCACCACCGAGAACAAACACATTTTCTAACTGGTCCTCACCCTTGGCTACACATTGGAATCACCTGGGATTCTATAGCAGCTGCCAATGCCTGGCTCCTATGCCTGGAAATGCTGATTTAATGGATCATGAGTACAGCTTGGACATTTAGAATTTTTAAAGCTCCCAAAGTGATTCTAGTAAACAGCAAAGTATGAGAGCCATCGCTATTAAATGGTGCAGTGCCTGAACATCTACCTCAGTCTGCTGGGGAGCACTTTAGATGCCCACCTCCGAGAGATATGCCTCATTCTCCTTGGCACCAACACAAAATATCAACAGAGAAGACCCTCCTTTCATCAGAAGCCCTCCTGATAACCCACCCCAGACAGAGGCCAACAGACAGAGGCCTTGAGAACATGCGTTGACTCTCCAATTGGAAAACCCACACCCCGACCTGCAGCATGATCACTGGGATCCCTGTGGCCCACCCATCACTCACCTCTTCCTGTACTCCTCCATGAGTGCCTGCAGGGTGCCCAGCTCCCCGTCCAGCCGGCCCCGCTCCATCAGCAGCCTGTCCAGGTGGGCCTGCAGGCAGCCGATGTAGGACTCAAACAAGGGCTGCAGGTCATCAGCGCTGGCGTTGGAGGTGGCCGTCTGCTGCTGCAGGAGGCACCACTTGGTCTCCAGCACCTTGTTCTGCTGCTCCAGGAACCGCACCTGTGATCAACCATGGAGGAGAGGTTGTGGCCTGCCCAGCCCCAGCCCAGGAGCAGGCCTGCCCCCAAAACCCAGGCCTCCTCATCTGGGGGGCCCCAGGGGTTCTCAGGGCCACGGCCCCTGCCCCACCACGGGCACTCACCTTGTCAATGAAGGAGGCAAACTTGTTGTTGAGGGTCTTGATCTGCTCCTTCTCCTGGGTCTTCACTTCCCCGATCTGGGGGTCGATCCCCACGTTCAGGGGCTGAAGGAGGCTCTGGTTGATGGTCACCTCCTGGATGCCGAGGGGAAAGCTCCCCAAAGCCCCAAGGCCTCTAGCTCCACCAGGTGCTCCTCCAAAGCTGCCCGGTCTCCCCCCGACGCTGAAGGAGCCTCCGCCAAAGCCACTTCTCGTGCCTCTTCCTCCAGCCCCACACAGGCTGCCCCCAAAGGCACCCGAACACCCCCGTGTTGCACCCCCAGCCTGGGTGGCACCTCCAGCCACACTCAGCGAGATCTT
>JAQIFY010006750.1:0-10065 GCA_028533085.1 Varecia variegata
TTAAGTGTGTCCATTCCCCAGACAGTGCACATCGCACTCATCATGTAGGTATACACCCGTCCCCTCCCCCCACCTCTGTCCGATACCCAATTGGTGTCATTCCTAAATGTGCACCCAGGTGTTGATCAACAAAACCAATTTTCTGGTGAGTACATGTGGTGCTTATTTTTCCATTCTTGGGATGTCTATTTTTTATTTTCATATACACTATTATGTTTTACGACTATCTCTTCTGAATCTATGGATTGGCTTTGTATTTTCTTGTATTATTTTCCCTGAGAGAAATTTATTTAATTTAGATTGATTTCACAATATTTCTCTTTATAGTTTGTGTTACTTGTGCCTTTTTTTTTTAATGTTGTGATGGGCACACTTATAACTGTGACTCAAGTATCTGTGCCTTTTTAAGAGGGCTTTTCTACCCTGAAATCACAGACTCTATATTTTCATGTAATTTTCTATCTTTTTATTTTGAAATAATTTTAGATTCATAGGGAATTGCAAAGATAGTACAGAGATGTACTCAGTACCCTTCAGTATTAGTTTTCTCCATTGATCACTTATTACATAGCTATAAGACAAGAGAAATAGCTGGAAAATAACATTGGTACCCTGTGTGAGACAATTCTGTCATTTTATCACACATACAAATTAATTGCATGATCACTAAAATCAAGGTACAGAAATGCTACTTTACCACAAAGATCTCTCTCACGCCACACCTTCAGTCTCACCACTCCTTTCCCCCACCATCCTTAACTCCAGGAAACCACTAATTTGTTCACCATCTCTATTGTTGCCTCATATTGTGAATGTTATAGAGATGGAATCATCTGGTATGTGAATTTCTAATTTTTTTTCATTCAGCCTAACTCTATCAAAATTGTCGCATTTATCAATAATTTGTTTCTTTTTATTGTTGAGAAATATTCCATGCTATGGATGCAGCAATTTGTTTAATCATCAGCAATTCTAGGACATTTTGGCTGCTTCTAATTTGGGGCCACTAAAAATAAGGCTGCTGTGAACAATCATGTAGACGTTTATGTGTAGAAATAAGTTTTTATTTCTCTGGGATGAGTGTTAAGGAGTGTGATTGCTGGGTTCCATGGCAAATGTATAGTATTTTTTTCAAAATGAAAAAGGCGTTTCCCAGAATGACTGCACCATTTTGCATTCCCACCAGCAGTACACCAGAAATTCAGTTTCTCGACATCCTTGCCAGAATTTGGCATTTTTACTATTTATTTTAGTTGATAGATATGTAGGGATATAACATATAGTCTTAATTTGCATTTTCCTGATGGCTAGATATTTGAACATCTTTTCATGTGCTTGTCATCTTTATATCCACTTCAGCAAAATGTCTCTATATGTCTTTTGCCATATGTACATATATATTTACTATTGACTTTTGAGAGTTTCTTATATCATCTAAATGCATATGTGATTTGCACGTGTTTCTTCCTAGTCTGTAACTTGTCTTTCTACCCTTTTTACAGGGTCTTTAACAGGTCTTTTTAATTTGGGTAAAGCTCAATTTATTGATTTTTTTAAGTTTTATGGCCCATGCTTTTGGTGCAATGTCTAAGGACTCTTCACTGAGCACTATGTCCCTAAGCTTTCTCCTGTGTCTTAGTGGTTTATGATTTATATATAAATTCATAATTCATTTTTAGTTAATTTTTATAGAATGTGTGAGGTTTACACTGAGGTTTGTGTTTTGCCTATGGAAATCCAATTGCTCTAGCACCATTTTTTGAAAAGACTATTCTTTCGTTACATTGCTTTTGCACTTAGTCTTTCATTACATTGCTTTTACACTCAGTCAAGTATCAGTTGACTGTACTTGTGTGCGGCTATTTCTGGGTTCTCTATTCAGCTCCATTGATTTATATGTCTATTTCTCTCACAATGGCAGATGATCTTGATTACTGTAGCTATTTATTAATAAAAAGCCTTAATATTAAGCATAGTGATTATTCCCATTTTGTTCTCCCTTTATAAAAAAGATTTTTTTTTTTTTAGGTATTCTAGGGTTCATGCCTTTCCATGTACTTTTCAGAATAAGTGTTTCTGTATTTACAAACCATCCTGGTATTTTGCTAGGAATTTGATAGAATAGGAAATCTGTAGATAAACTTGGGGAGAATTGACAGCTTTACAATGTTGAGTCTTTCAATCCATGAATATTATCCCTTCATAATTTTTCACAGAACTTCTTACATAATTTTCAAAACTATTTCCTTAATAGTCCATCTTTTTCCTGGTGATATTTGTACAGATACAATAAAAATCTGTATATGTAAAATTTCAATATATGAGTTAGTTTATTAGAGGAATCTATATGCTGTTTCCTTTCTTAATTTATATACCTCTTCTTTAGTGCCACACTGTTCTAATTCTGATAGATTTTTATTAATTTTTGGTATCTGGATGGATGAATACCTGATCATCTTTTTGTATAAAATAACCTTTACCATTCTTCCTAAAAATTATAGCTTCAACTTCTTGATTTCTATGAAATAAAATATTGAAATTGTATTGAATTTATAGGTTAATTTGGGGGAAAATCAGCATATTTATGACAAAGAGCCTTCTTGACCATAGACATGGTATATTTCCCTGATTATGGAATATTACTTAACATCTTTCAATAAAATTTTATTATTTTCATTAAGGTCTTTCACATACTTTGTTAGATTTAGTCCTAGATTCTTTATATTTCTTATAATATTGCAAATGTCTTTATTTTAAATTATATTCCTTAACTATTTGATGTTACTTTTTAAAAATACACTTGGTATTCAGGTATTTATTTTTTATTCAGTAACACTTAAGAATGATCTTAAAGTCTATTACACAAATCATACAAAGACCAGAGCAAAGGAGAAATGAGAGATGGCCAGAATGTCTAGAGTTGACCACCTGAATACCAAGAAAAAGTTTGTCTACCCTTCACAAATGTGTGCATCACATTGAATGTATTTCTGTGTGCTCCTTTTACCTGTAACTATATTCTATTTCTATCATTACATTTCACCTAATATAATCTGTCTCCAAGTAGAGGTGAGGCAGATGGTTTCTTCATAGGTGACTTTGCCCCAACATAGAAATTTGATCCGAGTGAGGACTTAATTTTATGAGTGAACCTGACTGGGCTAAGGGATACCTAGATAGCTGGTAAAATATTTTTACTTGATGTGTCTGTGATGGTGTTCCTGGAAGAGATTAGCATACATACACACACACACACACACACACACACACACGCATGTATATATATTCAATTATTTCTGTTTGTCTGGAGAATACTAACATAGGAATTTAGAAAATATTTTAAAAATTTGAACAATTGTTTTGATTTTGAAAACAGGCAGCTTCAGTTTAGATAAACCAGTAAATCCACATTTATGTGATTTACTGGTTGTTCTATGGTTGAATCAATGATACTTAGAGATTAATTACATATGAGGAATGAGAGATATGTAGGTGTTCAATGTGACTCTAAGGTTTCTAACATGGTGTAGGGTAAAATAAAAAAGAGAGAAATCAGAATTTCAGAGATAATCAGAGGTCAATTATTAACAAGTTAAGCTATGTTAAGAATGTGTGTAAAAGTTCAAGGTAGGAATATCTAGTGTGCAGTTAGAAGTATGGTTGGAAGTTGGGAATTATTGGGGATTGAAATATGTATTTCAATTTATCAACATATAGGTAGCAGTTGAAACTTTGGGCTCAGATATAATTCTTTTGGAAGAACATGTAGCAAGAGAAAACAAAGTCAAGGACAGGCCAAAACAAACCCCAGCCAATTTGAAATTAAGGAGATGGTCAAAGAAGGTAGGTACAAAGGAGACCAAGAAGTAGGGGACGTGGATGATTTAAATGAAGTATGGAGTAAATGGAATTTGGAATTGTCAATGCTGTCTTATATTAAAAGTTCAGTTTTAAAAGAAAGAAAGGAGTTTTGATGGTATTTTTTTAACTAAAAAAAATAAATAACAAGGTTTATACTTTGCAAAAAGGAGAGCTTTATTCCTCATAAAGTGTAGCAGCTTCTTGGGCAACCATTCTAACAGGTTGGGGTGCTGAGCCCCAGCCAGAAACCAGGTACATGTGCTTCCAAGAAGACACAAAAGGGAACAGGATTGTATACTGAGTGGGGAAGTCAAATATACATATTCAACAATCCATAGGAGGAATCATGAATATTTATGAAAAGAGAAATCATGGGCATATCATTGTACTTTCTCTCTCCCATCCCATCCTGGCTGGGAACTCAGGCGTTTCTGTTGTCCCCTTGGCCGAGAAGGGTCCATTCCGTTAGAAGAGGGCATAGGATTTTATGTGTAGTTAACAGTAGCTTGAAGACTAATTTTATATAAATCACATTATTTTATCATACTTTCAGACATCAGAACTGTTTTGTTTTGTGTTTTATAGTCTATGCAAAAGAGAAATCTATTTTGAGGAAGGAGAAAATGGGCTTGATTTTATCCTTAATGTTAAGTTTGAAAAGTACTTAATATTAAACAAAGGATTGACTATTTATTAAAGTGGATAATGAGGATGGGAAGATTTTTAAATGACAATTAGGATGGTATAATAACACTAGATTTTATGTTTGCATATGACATTTCAGAGATTGTGAAGTGTTTCTCTAAACATTAGCATCTCAGCTTTGTTACTTTCCAATGCTGTGACATTGTGCAAGTTTCTTCACTGTTAGTTCTTTATCTATAAATGATGACATTGAGTATAAAAGTTCATTTTCATCAAGCCCTAATTTGGGCCAGACCCTCAGCTCTGTGGAGCCTCCCATTCATTCTCATTTAAATATTCTAACAAGCTAATGTGGTAAGTATGGCTACAATGTAAGTCCATTTGTTAATAAAGAAACAGTTACTTACCCAAAGTCATGCAGCAAATTAGCAAAGGAACCAGAATTTGCAGTTCTGGAATTCACAGTGATTCACTATGTAATGCATTTTCTCCAATACAAAAAGTAACTTGATAAGACATTGACCTAATAGGACTTTGCTGAGGCTTAAATATTATAAAGCATGTAAAGTATTTAGATTAATGTTAGTCAATTATTTATTTTAAATAGATAGTTGCTGCTATTAGTGTTATAGCTCTTGTTATATGATTTCATTTGAGTCTCATGGATATTCAACAGTTAATTTTCATTTTTCCTACATCAATGAAATTGTAATTTAAAAATCGTACTTTTAACAAAGGACTTAAGTTCTTTCTCCCTGTATTATACATTCACATATACAAATGTATTACATCCATATATTTTGTTCCCCATATTTTCTACATTTTTAATGATAGTTCAGATTTCCCATCTGTTCACTATCATATTAAACTTAAATTGAGACAATTTGCCTGTGTACTGCTTCCTTCATTCTATCTTCATTTGACCTGAAAATCTATTATCAAAAGCTGTACAAATTGAATCATTAGACTGACTTTAACAGCATATTTTAGTTCAATTGCAATATCTCCATTGCCTCTGAAAGCAGTTGAATTGAAAAGAAATCATGTCTTCATACTTTATGAACATGTAGGTTTCCTGTCAAGTCAATGTGTTATCAACTTACTTCAAAGAGTGAAACCAAACTACCAGAACAGATTCATTTCAATCTGCAGGCTTCACTTCAGTAGTTTGGCTAGAGTTCTGATTTCCAAAATGCTCCATCAGAATGACCTACAGTAGAGGTTACTCCATCTTTTCCAGACAGTGACTGTTCAGTGACACTGACAGAGAAATAACTTCCAGCAGCTGTTATAGATGCAGCAACAATGGGCGTTTCCTTTGCAATTTTGAAAGTAAAAATCTGTTTATATACTGAATGTTTACTCACTTTGGGCTATTATCTAAGGGATTGATGAATTAACTATTAATAGTTTTTAAATTATTTTTATCTCAGCTTTATCTTCTACTATGTGTTAGACTTTGGGCAGTATCCTTCACTTTCTAAGCCATAGTTCTCCCTTCAAAAATATAGGATAATAAATCTTATATTCAGCAAGTTATAAGAATTATCTAAGTGAACCTCAACTCTCTAAGACTTGGTATACATTATGTCCTCCTTCATCAACTCTTAAGCCTACCGACGTATCTCAATTTCTCCCAGTTTCCTTATTATTTGAGATGACAGTTCTTCACATGACTTAAAAGATTCTTATCTGGGAATGAGATTTATTGAGAAGCCTCCTTTTGTCCCTTACTAGAGGTCTTTGGGCTCCAATTATTTTAGAACCTAATTCCTTAGATGCTTTCCCAGTTTATTGAAAAATACTCACTTGGGGTTTCTGTAGTCTCCTGCAAAATATGTACGGACTTCAAAGGAGATCAATCTAAAACTGGAACATTCTCTATATTATTATTTAAATTGTCAAGGAGACTTTACCTAACAAAATCATTGAGTGAATGACAGTTAAAAAAACATAAAGGAACCATTGCTATGGAAAAAAATAACATAAATTTGACCGTTTATCTTAAAATTGACAGTGATCATCCCACTCATGTATTAACAGAATCTAACATAAAGTGTCACTTTGAGAGCTATAAGACACTAAGTCCTTAGCTCAAGAACTCAAATCTTCTCAATTCACCATGAATTTGTTTTCAATAACTGTTCTTGGTGAAATCAACCTTCAAAAATGATAGTTATGAAAAAGTACTCCTTTCAGCATCACTTGCTTCCAAATTTGTGGCATCTTTCTTGATGTCCTGTTATAATTTTAACAGGATTTGCTTTCTTATTCTGATAAGAATGCTCAAGATGATGCTATACTAAAAGAGATGTGCTAACTTTAGCATGTTTTGCATATTGCCAAACCTGCTTCCTAACTCCTCTGATCTACCCCGAAATTGTCATGATCCCCAGGGAATTTATAAAGCCATGAAATCGTGTCTCTTGCAATCCCTTTTGCCAGAAATGACAGAACCACTTTCTTGGATACCACTGATTTATTAATTGATTTATTAATTTTTAATAGCAATTTATTCTTTAATAGTCTCTGCAGTAAGCTTTATGGATGTAATGATGAGCAAACACCATTAAAACTCTGACTAGTGCTAGTATGTGTACATTTGTACATGATGTTCATGATGCTATAAAAGTGACCAAAAAGGCAATCTTACCTACTCTACAGGGAAGAGTATTATTCCGTATAGAAGATACATTCATGCTGCAATGTGAAAGATCACAAATAGAGGTATGAAAAGAGAATATGGAGCAAGTACAAAAGGCTTGTTGAAGAATGGGAGAGATGGGCCAGGCACGGTGGCTCACACCTGTAAGCCTAGCACTCTGGGAAGCCGAGGCAGAAGGATTACTTGGAGACCAGCCTGAGCAAGAGCAAGAATCTGTCTTCATTAAAAATAGAAAAAATTAGCCAGGTGTGGTGGTGCACCTGAAGTCCCCAGCTACAAGGGAGGCTGAGGCAGGAGGATTGCTTAAGCTTAGGAGTTAGTTTGAGGTTGCTGTTAGCTAGGCTGACACTATGGCACACTCTGTCTCAAAAAAAAAAAAAGAATGGGAGAAATGACATGATTGGGTGACAGCAATAATTTATATTTATATATATTTGCATATATATAAATAGATATATTTATAGATATATTTACATATGTGTCTTTTATCTGTACTTTTATATTTTAATGATTAGTTTATTTTCCCAGTTTGCCTGCTTCACATCTTTTTTCAAAGAGTTATCTATCTCATTTTTAAATTTTATTAGTAAAATTTACAATTATTCACTTGTATTCTGAAAATAAATTTACTGTCGTTTGAATAGTGATTATTTTCATCTATGGCTATATTTGGAGACACTTGGAGTTCTAAGAGTTATTAAGGTTAGAGTTATAATGAATATTCCAACAAATGTTCCTTCCTTTTACCTATCTGTAACTGTTTTATTGATTTTTATTCTAACTTTGTTGGTTTCCGTTCTAGCAGTGGTGCTGAGAACAAGCATCATTGCCTTGTACTTGAACACATTACTTTCTAGAAGAGTTTCCAAGTTGTGTTCCATGGAACAAAATTTTTGTAATATTTTAATAGATTTTTAAAATGTTCCTCTATTTTAATTTTTAATTTCAGTTAGGTGAAATTAAGGTCCAATGGAGAGAAGTTATGTGTCTAAATTTATGTTAGGAGAAGGAAGATTCTGCTATTGGATCTAATCTCCTGATTCTATTAGCTTGTGCTGCTCTGAAGGACTGATTTGTTCCACATACTCCTCTAATCTCCTTAGACCAAAATGACAAATACATATGCTGTTACTTCTCTTTTGCACCAACAGTCAATCATAGTATTAATTCTTTTCAACATGTTGCCCTAGTTTGGACAGTCACTAGTATGTTATGGAAGTTGGCAAATGGAATAAAACCTGTATGTTATCCATACACTCTGCCCTCTGCTTTCATGTTTATACAGTATGTGTGTGAATGTTTCAGTATTCCATGTTTGACTTTGAACATTTATTACTGTTTTCTTAATTGATCTCATTGCCTTGCCTCCCTCTTGTTATATTTTTAAAAAATCAAAGCATCTTATTTTTGTAGGCTTAATATTAACTAAAATGTTCTGATATCATTTGATATACCTATTATTGGGTACATAGATCAAATTTTACATATTCTCATTACTTCATTTTTATTTATTTTTTAAAAATTATGTATAGTAAAATATACTCTTTGTGGTGCACAGTTTAATGGGTATTGAAAAATACATAAAGACAAATATTCACTTCCAGAATTAAGATTCAGAACAGTTCCGTCATCACCCCCACCAAGTTCCTTCTTATTGTTCCTTTGTGGCCAACTCTTCTCCTCTTACTGAACCCCTGGGGACTATAAATCTATCCCTCATCACTAGAATTTTGTGTTTTACAAAATATTACAAAAACGAATTATATGGCATATAGCTTTTGGGTATGACTTCTTTCACATGGAAGAATGCATTGGCAATTCATTTGTATTGTTACATGGATCAGTAGTTCTTTCCTTTTGATTTCTGAGTAGTATTCCATTATATGGATATTTCACAGTTTATCCATTTATCTGCTGAAGGACATTTGGATTGTTTTCAATTTTTGAAAATTATGAATAAAATTACTATAAACATTGACATGTAGGTTTTTGCATGAAATTTTTATTTCTCTTGAGTAACGGAATAGAGTTGCTTGGTCATATGGTAAGTGGAGGTTAACTTTATAAGAAAGTACCATACTATTTTCCAGAGATGATAGCAGTTTTCATTCCTACTCTAATATATGAGAGTCCCCATGGCTCCACATGCTCAACAGCACTTGGTACTGTCATTTTTAAATTTTTTAATAAATAAAATATCTCAGTTAATAGTAATAATATAAATTTAAGTTTCAGAAAAATTAAATATATAGTGTTTTATGGTGACAGGTAATTAATCAAGAATTGTCAAATTGTGGAATTTTCTTCCTGCTAACTGTACCCACTAACTTGCATGACCTTGATTTATATTTTGACATAGCACTTGATGACATAACTTGATCAAATAATATGCTTTGTGATTTTAAATAACCTTTCCTAATATCTAATCATGTTCATGACCTTTTTACGTGTTACTTTCTTTAGTTAAGAGACTGTTCAAATCTTTCACCCGATTCTTAATTAGGTTGCTTGTTTTCGTATTCTTGATCAATTTATGCTTTTAGCATAACCTTGATTTCTGTGGATTGGCTCCACTTAATGCACTGCTGTATGGCTCATTTATGCTTCATTTTAGGCTATTGGTGAACAATAGGTGGCTTAACCATGACTAAATAAATGATTATAATGAAACAGCCACCATTCATTTATTATTGATTATCTCAGAATTTTTAAAAGGCTATATCTAAAAAAAATAATCAGTCCAGTCACACCTTATTTAAAGAAGCAAACTCAACTAAATAGAACTTCAGGAAATTGCTACAACCAACATTTTAAAGGCACTTGAGAAACCAAACAAGTATTGAAAAATGTATTCATATATATATACTTTATGTGCTCATTTAAGTATATAACCT
>JAQIFY010006751.1:0-10065 GCA_028533085.1 Varecia variegata
ATTGTGAATTGTGCTGCTATAAACATTCGGGTGCAAGTATCTTTATTATAGAATGACTTTTGTTCTTCTGGGTAGATGCCAAATAATGAGATTGCAAAACTCAGATTATATTTACTGACTTTTATGATTGTTGAAAACTGACTATTCCCATACATCCACACAACTTCCAATCCTTCATCCTTAAGCTAATTATGTCCTAATTTTTATTTAATTAGTTTCTATTTCCATGACTATAATTCCAAAAATATTCTTCATTGCTGAGCCCCGTAGTATATTCTGATAAGATTTTCTTTCTCATATAGAATCTTTACAAACAGATCTGCTATGGATGTACGAATAGTTATTCCTAAGGTCAAAAGTAGTACTAAATTCTCTATCAATTCCATTATGTTTCTGGAGACTTTCTCCTCTGTCCATTTTTCTTCCTACTGTTTAGTCCTGGGAAACTTAGATCATGCTATTATATTCCAGGCAAACATTTATTCTTAAAGGATTAAAAATGTATTTTATTGATTTATAATTGCCAGAATACTGAGTTCTCAGTTGTAATTAACTTAGATTTTCAAGTCACTATTTCATATTTTCCAAAATCCTGGGTTGTTGATGAGAAAAATAAAGTTCTTTGTATTCTCATTTGTTCTGTGTTTGCTCTGTTTCTTTTTCCTCTCTTGACATTTTTGGGATCTTTCACTTTATTCTTGATAGTCTTCAATTTCATAATAATTTAACTTGCTGTGAGCTTTTTATCATTCGACATACTGACCACTTATAAATACATTGGTGAGAAAACACACATGATTCAGTTCTGGCAAATTTATTTTTATTGTATATTATTATATATTTTTGCTTAAAATTTCCCTACCTTTATTTTTCTTTAAAATTCTATCATTTGGATAGTAGACCTGTTGGTAGTGGGATCTTTTGATCTCTTGTTCTTCATTTGTCCCTTTTGTTCTACTTCCTAGAAGATTTCTTTGACTTCATATTCAAAACCATTAATCATTTTTCCTGTAGTTCTTATTTTTTATTTCAAATGATCTTTTTATCTTGGGTATTTTAGTAGTGTTCTTTTGCATAATTAATGTGATACTTTTTGTCTCTGAAGCTATTCTATATATTTTTCATCTGGTTCCTATAATGTTATTCAGTTTCATTTTTTAATGTCCTCATTTATGTAAGCTCTTTACAACATCTGGTGATCATTGACTCTTTATTTATAATTAAGAATAAGACACTCTGGTAAGCTCAAGTTAACAGATGGGGCATGCTGACTGGAGGCTTTGAAAGTAAGGTGACTGGGTGGAGAGCTGTATTTCTTGAAGGAAATCCCAAATTTCAGCATTTCATATTTCTTTAAGGTATTTTTACCTATGACATTGAGTTTCTCCAGAACCTTTTTTTCCAGGTTCCAGCATAGGGAGGATATAGAATGACTTCAGAACGGTGGAAAGTGCCTGGAATATGTTGTCATTCAGTTTTCAGCTTCCAATTTATTTCTGTGTATTCTTTTGTCACTTTAGTTTTCTATGACCCTCTCCCCTGCAGCACCACTGTAGCCAGAAACCCAGAGGCTCTCAAGTAAAATATTTTCAGTGAACCACATCTTCAGATGAGCTCAGCTGTGTCAGTTATGTAACTCTGAGGTTGCGGGAAAGCAAATGAATATGTGAGGGATACCTATTGCTATCACTACTTCAACAGATTTTTAACTAATCTCCCTGGTTTCAGCTTGAAGCCTCACCCCGTACTCAGTGATAGCCTATGCCAACAAGTCTGAGGTGTACGCACTCTAGACTGTTAAATTGGATGAGGTTCTTTTGACCTGTTCAGTCTCTTAATAATCCTCTACTGTCCACTTCTATACTCTAGGACTCTGTTGGCATATTGGCCAACTGCTGGCTAAAATCTTTTTCCCAATTCTTATTGGTTTATACCTTGTCCTTACTGTTTGTTACCATAGTGAAATCTGTAGGGAAATACATTATTTTGTTCAATTCATTAGGTTTAACTCTTAGTCAACATACAGAATTTTTCTCTGCATTTTTAAGAAGGATTAAAGCACCATTGAGCTAAGAAGTAATTAAAATGGGCTTCTCAATTTAAAAAAAAAATTACCATTTTCCTTGTGAAAGCAGTATTAAGGTGACTGACAGAAAGCCATTTCCATGATGACGTTTAGTACAATTTCAATTCTCTCAGCTTAGTAGCAGTCTCTGGGTTGTTAGAATGTCTAAAATGACAGGGAAAAGTATCCAAAGGCAAAAATATCTCATTGGAGAAAGGACCCTAGGATTTCTGCCTAACATAATGGCTTTTTATTTTCCCTCCTGCTGACTAAGGAGTGGGGGAAATCACTTCAAGAACTGACAAAACTATATGAACAGTTTTCATTAAAAACACATTCATGTCAACGTTAAGTAAGTTCCCGTCAATTGTAATGGGACATTTATATATGTGCAAAGTAAAGAAATAAAAACAACAATGTAGGGCATATTGAAATCCATTTAGAAGTTCACCATTTCCATAACAAAATCACAAAGCATTTCAGATGCATGATTTATTACCAGATTACTGGAGAAAGATGTCCTCATTTTAGGTTTCAATCTTTCTATCTAGTGCTTTGGTGTACAGAATGCTTTCCCATCAATCGTTTAGGGGCAGAGCTCTTAATTAGCTCTTAGAAAAAAAAAATATTGTAGGCAGAGATGGACTTCACCTTTAACAAATGATGTTTCATGAGAATATATAAAACAATATCGATTGGGAATCTGCTGACAAACACTCCACTTTCCGATATGTATCCCCAAAGCATTACTCCCCAAAGTATTAAGATAAATTATGATCTGTGGTTTATGCCATGCTATAAATCAATATATAGAGATGAAAGCAGACTTTCTAGGTTCATCTCCTTACTCTGAAATCTGTCAGGGCTCTCTGGCCCTTGAGTCAGATCCCTGCTCTTGAGCCCATTCACACAGAGCCAGGTAGACCCCTATTTGTCTGAGCCAGGGGTGTGTAACACATCCTTAGCCTAGTTGAATGCTCTCTTCCTGTTCTATGAGGTGTTCTTATGTTTGCTTTATTTCTGAAAATGAATTCTAGGACAAGTTGAACTAGTCACTGAGATGGAAAAGCAGTGAACATTGATACTTAGTGACATCTCTATTCATTTCTTCCTTCCAAATCCCACCCATAGGAAATAAATGTTTGGAAACATAAGAAATGACGATAAAATCAAAACATTGATATATATATGGTTGAAATACTTCATGATGTAAATTGCTGTTTTATACCCATTATCATATTTGATCTTTATCCCAGCTATGTGGAATAGTCAGAAGGAGGAACTGGGCTTACTTCTATTTTACATAGTTTTCATGAGAGTAGGTAAGGTACTCACATAGAGATGGGAGTAAATTATTGGAGACACATGGAGGGGTTATATGGACAGAACATACTTCACACATTGCTTCAGTGCTTTATTTCAATTTTGATTAGCCAAAATTTCCTTGATACCTAGGAGATTACTAAACGCTAGTTTCTATTGCCATTGACAATGTTATTGTCATACCTTTTTCTGTTATTAACATTAGATGGGGAGAAGCGTGGATCACACACGTCTTTCTATTCTCATACTGAAAAATTCCCTCACTTGTTTTGATAATAGTTAACATAATTTATTTAATATGTCTTTGTGAATTATTTCATAGTAAGGTAGCATATAAAACTTTTTAAATACAGGTTGTTTTTATTATTGTATTGATAAAGGTATATGAACCTGAATTCATTTTGCAATTGAATTTATTAGACCTTTCATCTAATAATATGGCCACTGCACAAATGTTTGATTATGACTTGGTTTTCCACATCTGTCTGTACTACTTTTGGTCTTTAAAATCTCCTATCTTAATAGAAAAACTCCAGCATTTGTCAGTTTTCCCAATGGTTTTTATGTCACTTAAAGTTGAGTGGCTCACTATTAAGAGTTTTGAAATAGGTATTGGAATATCTAGCTTCAGTTTGGTTTTGCTACTGACAAACTGCTTGACATCAGACAATTCTTTTCACCTCTATAAGCCTTAATTTCATCTTTTCTCATTTGGTAAAATGAGAGAATATTAGAGTAAATGATCTTAAAATTTCCTTTCAGCTCTGATACTCAAGACACTTACATGAAGTACTGAAGTTTGTTCCAGGTTATGAGATAAGCTAGCAATAGAATTGGAAATAAAGCCCCCTGGATATATCTTTAGCTATAATCAGATGACCTAGAGAAAAGGGAAATTTCATAAAAAAGACAGTAGAAGAATAAATGAATCAAAGGTGACATGGAAAGTAAGGTAAGGGTGAAAAAGAAGAGAGAGAAAATTATCTGAAAAACAGCCCAAGGATAAAAGGAACACATGACATGATTGTATAATTTTCTACATAGGACTTACATAGCCATAAAACCTTTATTATTCAATTTTGTCATTCCCTACCCCCAAAATTATGTGATATGCAGATATCTGGCAAATTGTAAGTCTCTGCCGTATTTAGAAAATCTGTTTTTCCTTTAGTCCTGTGCTACTTCCTCAGTATTCTCCTGAATCAGATTTGCCTTTTCTTGGCAACCTCATGTGTCATTGGCCACTTTCAGTGATACTACTCTTCTTTACCACTGTCCTCCTATGTCACCTGTTTCCTAAACCCTAGCTGGTACTTCTGCACAGAGAAAACCAATCTATAATGTAGCCACATAATGAGATTACATTATTTTAAGGTTAAACATTTATTTTCAGACTGTTGGCCTACCAGCTCTTTTATAAAGACTGTGGAGCAATTACGTCTTTCAAGAGCACCATCTGGGTATGGCTAAATAAAGTTTGATGATAAGGTGATGATGCAAAAAATAAAAAGGACATGGTTACAGTACAGAAATAAATGCCCTACGTCTTATTTTCAAGACTGATATGATGCAATGAAAAAAAAAAAAAAACTGGAAAGGGGTATATCCTGTGGGTTTTGCAGTATTTTCACTTGATTTAAATTGATAGCACAATTAATTCATGATCATTACTGATAATAAAATGGTCAGTTACATGTGCAAATATATGTATATCCCAAGAACACAGAAGAGTACAAAAGGCTATACTGGCAAGCATTGGAAATACCATAGGTTCATTTCCAGACCATTGCAATAATGTTAATATCACAGTAAAGTGAGTCACACAAATTTATTGGTTTTCCAGCACATATAAAAGTTATATTGATACTATGCTGGAATCTATTGTGTACAATAGCATTATGTCTAAAAACAATTTACATATTTTAATTAAAACATTTTATTGCTAAAATGTTAATGATCTTCTAACCCTTCAGCAAATCATAATATTTTTTGCTGATGGAGGGTCTTGCCTCCATGTAGATGGCTGCTGACTGATCAGGTTAGTGGTTGCTGAAGGTTGAGATGTCTGTGGCAATTTCTTAAACTAAGACAAAAATGAAGCTAACCAAATCAATTGACTCTTTTTTTTTTGTGAAAGATTTCTGTAGCATGTGAGACTGTTTGATAGCATTTTACCCACAATAGGACTTCTTTCAAACTGGAGTCAATTCTCACAAATACCACTGCTGCTTTATCAAATATATTCACGTAACTCTGATTCCCCTGTCATTTCAACAATATTCATGGCATCTTCACTAGAGGTAGATACCATGTCACGAAACCATTTTCTTTGCTCATACATAAGAAGAAAATTATTATCAGTTCAAGTCTTATCATGAGATTACAGCAATTCAGTCACACTTCAGGCTCCACTTCTAATTGTAGTTCTCCATTTCCACCACGTCTACAGTTACCTGCACTGAAGTCTTGAAGTCCTCCATGAGGGTTGGAATCAACTTGTTTCAAACTCCTGTGAATGTTGATATTTTGACATTCTCCCATGAATCTTGACTGTGCTTAATGGCATCTAGAATAGTGAATATATTCCAGAAGGTTTTCAATTTACTTTGCCCAGATCCATCAGAAAAAAAAAATAAATAACTGACAGCTATAGCCTTACAAAATGTATTTGCTAAATAATTTGAAATTTTGAATTTTTGAAATTCAAATTCAAAATTTTGTAATGTTGAAATTACTTCTTGATCCGTAGGGTACAGAACGGATGTTATGTTAGCAGGCATGAGAACAACATTAATCTCCTTGTACATCTCCACCAGAGATCTTAGATGACTAGGTGTGTTGTCAATGAGTAGTAATACTTTAAAAGGATTTTTTTTTTTTCTGAGCAGAAGATCTTAACTGTGAGCTGAAAATATTCAGTAAGCCATGCTGTAAACAGATGTGCTGTCATCCAGGCTTTGTTTCATTTGTAGAGTATATTTAGTATAATTCTGAAGGGCCATAGGAGTTTTGAAGTGATAAATGAGCATTGACTTCAGCTTAGTCTCTGGCTACATTAACCCCTAAGAAGACAGTCAGCTTATTCTTTGAAGCTAGGCACTGACCTCTCTTTAGGTATGGCGGTCCCAGAGAACATCTTCTTCTAAGAGAAGGCAGTTTTATCTACAATGAAAAGCTGTTGTTTGGTGTAGTCACCTTCAGCAATGATCTTAGCTATAACTTGAAGCAGCTTCTACATCAGCACTTGCTGCTTTACCTTGCACTTCTGTGTTAGGGAGATAGCTTCTTTTCTTAAACCTCATTAATCAACCACCTCTAGCTTCAACCTTTTCTTCTACAGCTTTCTAACTTCTCTCAGCTCCACAGAATTGAAGAGAGCTAGGGTGTTTCTCTGGATTAGGCTTTGTTTTAAAAGAATGTGGTGGTTTGATCATCAATCCCAACCACTCAAACATTCTCCATATGGGCATGCCTATAGCTGTGGCTTGGGCGAGGCAAAGGCATTATATGTAACCAAAATGTACCCTATAATATTCTGCAATTAAGAAAGCAAAACAGTCTTTTTTTTTTTTATCAGTTGTGTTTTTACTGGATTAGCACATTTAATTTCCTTCACCAAACTTTTCCTTTGTATTCACAACTTGGCTAACTATTTTGCACTAGATGCCTAGCTTTTGTCCTATCTCAGCTTTCAATATGCCTTCCTCACTACGCTCAATCATTTCAAGCTTTTGACTTAAAGTGTGACATGTAAGACTTCTCTTTTCACTTGAATATTTAGAGACAATTGTGGGATTATTAATTGCCCTACTTTCAATATGTGTCTCAGGAAATACAGAGGCCTGGTGGGAGGGAGGCCCAGGGAAAGGGAGAGATACAGGGGAACAGCCAGTTTGTGGAGCAGAGTACACACAGTGTTTATCCATTAAGTTTGCCATCTTGTGTGGTATTGGTGGCATCTCAAAATAGTTACAATGGTAACAAAGATTCACTGATCACTGATCACCATAACAGATAATAATACTGATGAAGTTTAAAATATTGTGAGAATTACCAAAATGTGACGCAGAGACACAGAGTGAGCACATGCTGCTCGAGAAACGATGCCCACAGACTTGCTTGATGTGTGGTTGCCACAAACCTTCAATTTATTAAAAACACAATTATCTGTGAAACAAAATAAAGTAAATCACAATAAGATGAAGTATGCCTGTGTTTGAATTCTGGGCCAAAGTAGGTAGAACGAACCAAAGCAGGTAAAGTCAAACTCTGGTGTAAACAGAGTACAGACTTGCAAAGCTCTCCTCCTGACTGAAAAGTTCAGATCATGGCTCTCATTTCTTTCAACCTGGAGCTGTATGAGCTCCATTTATTGAGAACCTACAAACATCCGGGAATATTTTATGTAATTTATATTACTTTAAAACAAGTATTCATAACCACTTTTCATTATGTGGGAGAAATAAGTTAAACCACTTTCTCCAAGGTCTGTGACCACCGTTAGGGGCTGAGTTTGACTTACTTAAAAACCTAAGTACATAATTCAAACTCCATGTAGCACTGACCCTTCAACTCTTTGGATTTCTCTCCTTCCAAAATTAGCACTCCTGGTTTCCTGAAGCTCAGTCTTTGGACACACATTATAGGTCCAAACTTGGATTCAAGTTTTAGCTCTCTACTCCTCATAAAATGGAAAATATCTATTTTGAGGGTCAAGACTTTTATTCAGTGTCTAGCACACTGTAGCTATTCAATTAATGGTGCTGGTTGTTATTTTTGTTTGATGTCAAGAAACTTGGCATCAATACCTCTTCCTGGATTATGCCCTAAATTTGTTTTTTTTAGTTAATTTATTTCAAAGTATTAATTAATGAGATGCAAGTGTTTTGGTTATATGGCTATCTTGTATAATCCTTAAGTCAGGGTTTTGCTGTGCCCACATCAGAATAGTGTTCATTGTACGTAGGTAAGTTTTACCACACACCCACTTTCCTGCCTTCCCTCCTCCTTGGTTTCTCATATCCTTTATAGTACTTTGTGCCCATGTGTATCCATCTATTAACTCCCACTTATTAGTGAGAACATATGGTGTTTGAGTGTCCAATCCTGAGATGCTTTACTTAGGATTATGGTCTCCAGTTCCCTCCACATTGCTTTAAATGACTTTATTTCATTCCTTTTTATGGCTGAGTAGTACTCCATGGGTGTGTGTGTGTGTATGTATAATCACATTTTTATTATCCACTCATGAATTGAAGAGCACTTAGGTTGATTACACATCTTTGTAATTGTGAATTGTGTTGTGATAAATATTCAAGTACAGGTGTCTTTTTGATGATTTCATTTCCATTGAGTATAGTCCCAGCAGTGGGATTGCCGGGTTGAATGGTAAGTCTACATTTATTTCTCTAAGGAATCTCCATACTGTTTTCCAAAGAGGCTGGATTAATTTGCAGTCCCACCAACAGTGTAAAAGCGTTCCTTTTTGTGTCCTTACCAGCATCTATTGTTTTTTGACTTTTTAGTAATGGCCATTCTGATAGGGGTAAGATGATATCTCATTGTAGATTTAATTTGCACAAGTTTCTCAGGGGTTGATCTTTACCAATATTATTCTCCTTTTTGTTCTACTCTACAACTTCTTCCCATGGAATTTTCAGTAGGTTCTGTACTTTTCCCTTAGAATTACACCTGAGTTATGTATTTTTTTTCATTGAAAACTTTTCCTTCTTTTTGAGACAATCTGGTTGCCAATGTCTCTAGTAGGCCATCTTCCCCCTGTCTCCCCTAAATTTGTATAATTGCATTTTGCTGTCTTACCAGTAATAGCCCAAGCTATTGTTCTGGACCCTGGAGTTGAGTGTGTGTGTGTGTGTGTGTGTGTGTGTGTGTGTGTTTTAAACGTTCATGGTGCATTGAAAAATCTGTGCCCCATGGACCTCCTATGAGAACGTAGTATATAATTTGGGAGCCCAGACATTTAGAATACACAAAATAGAGATTAGCAGACACACCTCTACTTGGGTGGGAGGATTCTGGGGTATAAAAATTTCAATATTTTAATTTATACTTATTTACAAGTAATATTTATATAGATGCTATATTTGCTAATAGTTTATAGAAACATTTTACCCCATCCCACTGCAAGAAAGAAAGAAAGAAAGAAAGTAAGTAAGTAAAGGAAAGAAGGATAGAAAGAAAAGGAAAGAAGGAAGGAAAGAAGGAAAGAAAGAAAGAGAAAAAGAAACAGAGAGAAAGAGAGAGAGAGAAAGAAAGAAGAAGGAAGGTAGGTTGGTTAACATATATTTGTTAGGTATTGATATTTGTTTTATGATAGAAAACCAAATATCTTGAGGCTGAAATTGAAATTATTTCACTTGTTATTTAATATATTTAAATTTGAACACTTTATTTCCCCTTTTTATAATTGTTCACCTGAAACATCACTGAAATTTCTGAAAGATCATCTTTCATTCAGCCACTTAAAAAGAAAACCCTGGATAAGTGTCATTTATAACCATTAGGGCAGAATTTCTTTGTAAAAATCAAACTAATAATTAAACTCTTAAGGTTACTACTAAGTTATTTTTCTCTTAGGAAATGAAACTTAAACTTTACAGACAAGGAGTTTATATAGTAATATGTACATATACTATATAGAATGAATATATTATATA
>JAQIFY010006752.1:0-10065 GCA_028533085.1 Varecia variegata
GCGCGGGGCCCCAGGGTCTGGCTCGTCCCCACCTGCCCCTGGCTGACGTGACTTTGCTTCTCCCTCTGACCTCCTCTGGGTCTGGCTGGGTCTGCCCAGCTGTCCCCTCCTTCCTGTGGCTCATTGAGGTTGGGACAGCCCCAGAGGTGCTGGGCCAGGTTCTCCACAGCCCTGCCCAACCCTCTCTCTCTGAGGCCAGAGGAAAAGCAGCTTAAGTCCTGACGGGCCAGGCTCCAAGGCTTCTGGTCACAAATGGCTTCTTTCTATTCCCAAGGCATTCCGGTGTGTCCACGGGGAGAAGGGGTTGGGATGGAGCCTCGTACTTGGCATGGCCGTGTGGCCTTCAGGGCAGTGGCCACCTTCCCTTGTGGGGGGGTCTCTCTGACTGTTCTGAACAAAGGCAGGTTTAGGGAGCCCTGGACCAAAGCATGGAGATCCCTGGACCCATCCTTTGGGACAGCCACAGGAGTCAGAGCCCGAGGTCCGGCAGGCTGCAGGGCTGGTGAGCGCTGGGACATCAGACACGAGACGGAAGGCCATCCTGCAACCCTGCCCGACACTCGGGGTCCTGGGCCTGTGCCCCTGGGGTGGCTTCTCTCAGAGGGGCCGCAGCCACCGAGCCGGGGTGCTGGGGCGGGGAGCCCTCCTCAGACGGGTTCAGCCCCTGCCTCCCAGGGCCGGGTCCCCAGGCCTCACTCCCCGAGGCGGCCCCTCAGATCTCGGTGGCTATGATGTCCTCGTAGGGGATGTCAGCCCCCTCCAGGTCAATCTCCAGGGGCTCCCCGGCGCCGTCGCCGCGGGCCAGCTGCTGCAGCGCCGCCTCCAGCCGCTGGTTGCGCTGGTACATGGCCAGGTAGCTCTGCTGCAGCTGCTTCTGGTACTGGATCACCTTCTCCTTCTCCTCCTTCCACACCAGCCGCTCGTGCTGGAAGCCCGAGGACATCTGGTCGTGGCCTTGCCGCTCCTCCCGCAGCTCCGCCCGCAGCCGCTCCAGCTCCCGCTGC
The DNA here is from genome assembly GCA_028533085.1 of Varecia variegata. Lineage (NCBI taxonomy): Eukaryota > Metazoa > Chordata > Mammalia > Primates > Lemuridae > Varecia > Varecia variegata. Next base: position 1,005 of record JAQIFY010006752.1, read on the forward strand.
AGCGCGGGGATGTCCTCCGGGAGGGCGGCGGGCGCCACGGCGGCCAGGTCGCGGGACACGGCCGGGCGGGCACGCAGCTCCAGCAGCTCCTGCTCCAGCAGGCCCACCTTCTCCCGCAGCAGCTCCGCCTCGTTCTTCTTGCGCTGCAGCTCGTTCTCGCACACCTCCAGCTCCAGCCCCTTGGTGCGCAGGGCGCCCTCCAGGCCCTGCGTCTTCTGCTCCAGGCCGTCCAGCTTGCCCCGCGTGTCCTTCAGCTGCGCCCTCAGGCCCAGGATCTCGCCCGCCTTGGCGTTCACCTCCGTCTGGGACTCCTTCAGCTGCTGCTTCAGGAGGGAGATCTCCCCCGACTTCTGGCACACCTGCCGGGGACGGGGGACGGAGACAGAGCGCCGAGAGGTGAGTGTCCTCCCCCGGGCACGGTGGGCTGGAGGGCTGTGACAGCCAAGCCCCTCTTTGAGGGTCCTTTCATGCTTGCGTCCGGCTTGGTCTGTCTACGTGCCTCCCTCACCCCCAGTTCGGGCTCCAGATCTCAGGGCGCCCCCACTCACGGCACCAGCCGCAGCCTGTGCAAATCAGCCATCGCCGGTTGCATCTGCCCACTGCCGGCAGCTCTGTCACCCACCCTGAACACCGATGGTACTGGCGTCTGTGCCGGCCAGATTTCTACCATCCATGCTATGCACACACCGGCCCTCCTCACCCCTCTCTGTGGGGGGCAAAGACTATGTCCTGCACCCACTGCCGTGCCCCGGTGACGAGCACCTCCCTGGCTCCGAGACAGAGCCCAGCGCCTACCTGCCCCGTGACGAGCAGGTGAGCTCTGCCCCAGCCCCTCCGTCACCAATTCTACTCCTGTCCCCACCAAAACTGGGCCAAGAGCAACAATAAGAACCAAAGCCATTGACCAGACCCTGTGTCTCTGGGGTCTTGGCCATTTGGGGTCACAGGCCTGGGCCAGTCTGGCTGGCTGTGTCTCAAGGCCCTACAGAAGGCACTCCGGGAACAAGCCTGGAAGCCACCTTGACATTTCCTCACTTTCCCTCCCCCTGGCTCTCCAAGGAACACTGCCCATCCCAGAGAAGATTCAGCCCCACACTCGATGCTCAGTTGGGACCAAGTGTATCTCTCCAAGGTCAAGTCCATATTCATTTCATGATGGTCGAGGTGCGGATTTGGCTTTGAGTCCCAGCTCAACCACTTCCGACCCGGGTGATCCTGGACGTGTCAGCATGGTGGCAATGCGGGGCAGCGGTCACACCATTCGGAGCAAACCCTGACTCTGATACCTAATATATATGTGTGTGTATATATATATACATATGTATATATGTATATATATATATATATACATATGTATATATGTATATATATATATATATACATATATCTCAGACCCTGGACTAGTCTCTGAACTAGCTGTTTCCATCATAGCCTGTCTGTGCGTCAGTTTCCCTACCTGTGCATTGAGGATTAGTAATAGTACCTACTTCACTGGGCTACTGTAGGGAATAGAGGAGAGAACCTAGGGCTTGGCACTTAATAAACACTCTACATTATTATGTTTATAACAACATATGTGTCATTATACATTATTAGTATTGATCATTTTACTATATAGCCTGACTGGACAACCTAGGAACAAGGTCACAGCCATGTCCAGCTTAGTTCCAGACTGACAGGCAAGGCTGGTCGTCTAATGCCAGCATGCGCTATGCATCTCGAGCGTGGCCGAGGCCATGGTGGGTGTGGGGTCTTCTGTGACAACACTAATAGTGGGTGGGGTCCCTTCCCTCAAAAGCAACTAATAACTTTTATGCTCTCTCGGGGCCTTGGGCTTGTGCAGACTCAGGCACTGCCTGTGCTGCTTTGGCGCCTCCGTGAGCAGACGCAGTGAGGCTGGGCCTGGGCTCCGGCTTCCCAGCCAGTGACCGGGTTAGGAAGTTCAAGTCTGGGGGCCACGAGGGTGCGGTGGGGAGAGTCGGAAGCGCAGAGCTAAGTGTTTCCCCAAAACGGTTTACCGGAGCCCCTTCTTTGGGTGGTAAAGCCGGCACTTTAGCCCCCGTGCGGTTGGTGTTAGCGCACTATTGGCCGGCACCGGGAGGAGAGGGGGGAATGTCGCCAAGCCCGACCGCCCCGGCCCAGGAGCGCCGCACGGCCTCACCTCCCACTGGGTCTCCTCCAGCGCGGGGCCGAAGCTGGTCTTCTCCCTCTCGTAGGACCTGAGCTTGGTCTCCAGCAGGCCCTGCTCCTTCATGAGGCTCTCGAGCTCCTGCCGCAGCTGCCGCTTCTCCTGCTGCAGCTGCAGCACCTGCAGCTGCAGCACCTGCTGCGCGCGCTGGCTCTTCTGCGAGGCCTGCTTCAGCTTGCCGCCCCTGGGCTCCGCGCCCTCCAGCTCGTCCCGGCAGCGCCACAGCCGCTCCTCGTAGGCCTGGCCGGCGGCGAGCTCCTTCTCCTCGAAGCTGCGCTGCAGCTTCTGTAGCGCGCCCTCCCTCTCCCGCAGCTTCTGCTCCAGCTCCTGGATGGCGCACTCGTCCGTGGAGATGGGGGAGCGGACGCACGCGGGGCCCTTGTCCGCCTTGCTCGTGTGGCCCAGCTTGCTCCCGCCGTCGGAGAAGGACAGGGCCTTCAGGCTCATCATGTTGCTGTCCTGGAGGACGATGCCCTGGGTGATGTTGTGGGCCGAGCCTCCAAAACGGCTGGTGGGCCCCACAGGGGTGACCAGCGGGTCCAGCTGGTAGCTGCTGCTGGTGCTGTGCGTGGGCAGGCTGGACATGGAGTTGCGGCCGGAGTCGGACAGCGCCCCGGAGCACAGGCCCGGCTTCAGCTCCTGCTCCCTGGGCTTGTCCGGAGGGGCGGGGTGCAGCTGGTGGCTGGCGCTCTCGGGGGACGAGTGCAGGGTGGTCCCTGACCGCGGCAGCACGGGCTTGAAGGCCGTGGGCCTCGCCGCGCCCTTCTCGGAGCCCTGGGGAGGAAAAGGACCGGAGTGACCCTGAACCCCCATCCCACCTGTCCCTCCCCATGGGTACAAGTAAGTGCCTGCCTCGGCCAGCTGACCTCACAGAACCCGTGTGGCACCCTGCCTGGTCGGTAGCCACAGCAGACATCGCCTGTTGCTCTGAAGCAGCCGAATGTGGCGAATCTCTCCAAAGAAAGAGAAAATCCTCTGTCCCTGGGGGACATCCTGAAATGATGACCTGGGCCCCTTGTTCTAGGAAATAGCAACCTGCCACCAGCTTGTCCCAGCCCTCCTGGGGCTCTGTGCTGTGGGTTAGGGCCTTAGGCTGGACCAGCTTGGTGTCCTAGTATAGGTGACCCCTCTTCACCTCCGCTGCCTCCCCCATTAGCCTGGAGCAGGAACACTGACCGTGGCTTCCTCGCAGGGCTGCGGGGCTGGGAGGGTCACTTGGAATGACAATGCTTTTTTAAAAGCCTGATTTTCATTGGTAGAGCGCCTTGCAGTTTACAGGCCTTTTAGTTTGCAAAGCTGAAAGCTCTGTGCAAACATAGGGGGCCCTTTCCTAGTGCATCAAAGCGGTGGGTTCATTCCCCCGGGGCAGGGGCGGGGACTGAATAGGACAGTCGTTTTCAGTGTCCACTGGTGGGACCTAGCGGGCTTGAGCTGGCACGAGGGCTGGACTTCTGAGCACCCAGGACTCTTTTGCCCTCACCTGTGCTAAACAGACGACAACAAAACCCCAGTCCGTATTCAGCCAAAGATGCTCTGGGCCCGGCTTGAGCAAGGAGCTACTGCAGCCCTCCAGACCCTCCCAGAGCTGCCCCTCCTTCCTGTGCCTGCGCAGACGCCACCATGCACCCCACCTGCACTGTCCGGTTATTCCCCGGGCAGAGCTCAGACAGGCTGCGCTTCCCAGAACTCTGCACTTTGCTTAAGGGCTGACCTGAGACATCCGATGGAATGCCTTTGTCCCACCTTTGATCTCGGTGGTGTGGCCGAACACGCCTGCCCTCGCCCTTCTGCTCCGTCCTCTGGAAATCTAAATGTTCAGGTCACCACTCCCCCTGTGCCCTATGTTGCCCCCCTCCTTCATTCTCTCCTGCCTGTCCGTCCCCCACCCCCGCCAGAGGCCCCGCTTACCATGTCTAGCTGATTGGAGAAGGGCAGGAGCTTGGGTGGGGTGGACGGGTCAAAGTCCACCCCGGCCTGGCCCCCGAGGTCCCCACTGGACAGCGCCGTGTAGTCTGGGCGGTGGGAGCCCCGCGCCTTCTGGCTGACCTTGATGTAGAAGAAGTCTTCGCTCTTGCCCATTTTGGAGCTAGACTTGCCATGACCCGAGTCCTGGGAGAAGCCAAACTTCAGCAGCCCGTCAGAATAGCGATTGAGCTTCTTGAGGTGGGAGGACTTACGCAGCTTGTACTGCGACGCCCGGCAGTGCTTGCTGTGGAAGCCGTGGCCGGAGATGAGGCTGCTGACGCTGCCCATGGTGGCTCGGGGCCGAGGAAGGGCCGGGCTGGGCGGGCGCCTGGAGAGGCTGCGGTGGCGGGGAGGGGTCCTGGCTCTGCGAGGGGACTGAGGTCATAGCAGGAACCTCACAGGGCCTGGGAGAGCCATGGGCCTGGAAGGAGACACAAGAGAGAAGTCAGCCTGGGACGGGGACAGTCACTGCACCGTCCTCGACAGTGATTGAGGAATAGTTATTCCGATTGCCTGCTCTGGGCAGTAGAGAAAGGCACATCCGGAAGCCCAGCTGTCTCCACTCCTCGGTTCATTCTTCCCTTGTCCGTTAATTCAATAAACCTGAGAACCCGTACATGAGAGGCTCTGTTCTCAGCACTGCAGATCCAGCAGTGACTAACACAGTCACAACCTCTGCACGCCTGGGACTTAGGTTCTATGTGGTGTGCACAGGCCATAAACAAATCAGTGTCCACCGCAGCGTGCGATGCATGTGCCCTGGGGAAGCCAGAGCAGGGACAGTAGGACAGAATTCTGGGAGGTGGTTGTTTCATGCAAGGAGGCCTGTTAGAGTAGCATATAAGAGACCTCAAGCTCACATGGACATCTGGGGAAGAGAGATTACCAGGAGCAGCCCCAAGTACGAAAGCCCTGAGTCCCCGAGGCAGAGGGGGCTTGGGTGTGAGACCAGCACAGGGACCAGCCTGGCTGAAGAATCCTTAGCAAGGTGGGTGCTAGCAGGCGCCAGATCCAAGCAGCCCGGGCGGCTGCAAGAGCTTCAGCTTCGCCCTGTGTGAGATGAGGATCCCTGGAGGGCTGTGAGCAGTGACACCTTGATCTGCCTTAGGCTGGGAAGGTCACCCTGGCTGCTGGGTGGACAGGCTATGGAGGGGCCAGGTGGAAGCGGTGGGCCGGTTAGGCGAGTGACTAAGAGAGCGGGCCCACGGTAAAGCTGTGCACCAAGTTTTAGACGTAGTTTAAGGTGCAGCTGATAGGATTTGCTAAAGGATTGGATGTGGGGAGTGGGAGAGAGAGAGAAAGAGAGGGAGAGGCATCAAGGATGACTCCAGGGTTTTCCTCCAAGCAGCTAGAAGCAGAAAGTTGCCACATTTATTGAGAAGCAAAAGACCACAGGAGGAGCCGGTTTAGGGTGAGGAGGGGTGGAGAATGGGTGTTTGGTGGAAGACATTCCGCTGGCAAAGCCTGTTAGGCACCCCGGCATGGTGGGGAGTAGGCAGTGGGGAGTGTGGGCAGCTGCAGAGCTGCAGACTCGCGTGGCAAAGTTGCGTGTGTGTGGAAGTCAGCCGAGACCACATGGAATCACCGCAGAGCGAGTGCAGGGGCGAGAGGGGTGTGGGGACCGGTGGGGCTTAAACGGAAGTCTCACCATATGCAGACGCCAAAGCCAAGTCTATACAACTAACTCCAAATCTCATTTCTACCCAAATGTTTGTCACTTTGAGTCAACTGGTCACCCAGGGGGAAGCACATTTACCTTCTTCAACAAGTGGCCCTGCTCAGTTTTAGACCAAGAAAAAGACATAAAGGCAGAGTTTCTGTTTCCGGGATATGGTTGAGAGACAGGACAGCTACGAACACTTCAATAAGACAAGTTTAAAAGGCAGCACTAACTTAACTGAAAATGCAGGACTCTCAGGATTTTGCTGAGTTAGGGCCAGTCGCCCTCTGCCCCCAGCACGTGTGTGGTTTTCAATTTTTTTCTTTCATATAGAAGGAGCTGAAAGTTCTTACCCCCTCGTCTGCCCCACCTTGCAGACACCCTGGTGGAAGATGCTGTCTAGGCTGCCGGGTCCCTTTGTTTCTGGCATTGTCCTGTACTCTTTCCTCCTGCTTCTCTGTCTGTGTGGTGCTGCGACCCCGCTCGTGCAGACCCTCTGTCCTTTGTGAGCAGCTGGGTGACAGAGAGGCGCTAGGCGGGAACTCAGGGAACCCGAGTTCTCCTTCTGGTTCTGCCTCACTCCTGCTCTGGGACACTCAATTCACATTCTGGGCCCTGCCGGCTGCTACCTGTGGCTGGCAGGGTTGGAGGTCCACAGGAGCGAATCATTAGGTACTGTTCATCAGACCCCGGACCCAGCACACACTCTACCTGCGTTATCACATCAGGCCCTCGGCAAAGGATCCCAGATTGGCCGATTTGTTTTGTCATCTGGCATAAGATTCAACCTTTCAGCACCTCTATTTCCTTAAGTGTCAGACAAGCACAGTTGATACCAACTCACGGCTATTGCCAGGGTTAAATGAAATCTCGTGTATATTTAATAAAAATGCCTGGCCACGGTGAGAAGGACAGTATGTGCAGCATGAATTGAAGCCAAAGTGCTTGTGAAATTATAAAGCACTGTGGGAAGATGCTAGAGCTAGGTCCTCGCATGTCTTGAAATGAGAAGAGCATGGGCCAGGTGCGGAGGTGCACGGCTGTAATCCCAGCACTTTGGGAGGCCGAGGCGGGAGGATCGCTTGAGCCCAGGAGTTTGAGATCAGCCTGGACAACATAGTGAGACCCTGTCTCTACAAAAAAAAGATTTAAAAATTATCTGGGCACATGCTGGTAGTCCCAGCTACTTGGTAACCCAGGGCTTGGAGGCTTCAGTGAGCTGTGATCGTGCCACTGTACTGCAGCCTGGGTGACAGAGAGAGTTTGTCTCTTAAAAAAAAAAAAGAAAAAAAAAAAAGAGCAGGTGCTTTAGGAAAAACTCCCCTCCCCCCTAATCTCCCGGTGGCACCAGACCTGCCTCTCTGCCTCCAGGAGGGCAGCTGGGGCTTGCAGGGCCCAGAGAGCCATCCCCAGGCATCTGCTGGCTGGGGCTGGGGGCCCCTGGCTGCACCAGACTGGTGGGCGTCCTGCCAGCTCCCCAGCAGAGCTCCCTCTGGGGCTGAATGGGGCACGTGTCCAGGGCTAATTGATCCCCCCTTTTATGGCGACTCCCTGACTCCCCCTCTGCCCCGCCCCGGTACACACTGCTTCCCTTATCTGGAATTCCTCCCGCTTTGCTCCTCTAGAAGAGGGGGGAAGGGTCGTGGGGGCCAGGGCCGGGGCAGGGGCGAGCCTTTGAACTAGTTAATCATCTCAGCCCATCTGCAAACCTCTGGAGCCCGCAGGGCTGCATGTGCAGGGCTCAATCCATATTTTCCGAGTGAACGGATGAATGGGAAAGAGGCGAGAAGGGAGGAGGGAGGGGTGGGGGCCGTGGGCGGTGTGAGGAGAGGCTGGGGCTGAGGTGCAGGGGGGAGCGGCTTGCTGGTGGGCTGGGAGCAGAAGCCCACGCAGCTCTCAATTAAGTGCACTTGGATTCCGTGGAAAGGCAGAAAGTGAAAGGGAAATGGCTGGCAGGCTGAGTCATTCCATTGGGGTGAACAATCGGAAGCAATTCCGCTTCCCACTGCTCGGGAGGAATCAAAAGCCACTCTGCCTGGCAGCCTTTTGTGTGCGGTTGTCGCTGCGCTGAACCTTCCTCCATCCCGGTGGGCAGCTCCTGTCTTAGCAGCCCTGATTGACATTTCTCCCCGGGAACAAGATTACCCACCAATCCCAACCTGCCCTTCCCCCTTCCAAAAATAAAGCCACAGTTACATGCAAAGCTCATGCAAATGTAGCCCTGCTGCTGTTTGTGCAGGAGTCAGGCTAATCTGCATTTGTGGCTTGGGCGCCACCAGGCACCGGGCCCCAGGGAGCTGGGCAGTGCCCAATGAAGGGAGCCCTTTCCAAAGACCTGTGACTCAGGGCCTAAGTGGGGGAGTGGGGGAGATCTCCAGAGGAGGGCTGGGTATCTGGCTAGACTCCCTCACTTGGACAGACAGACTTAAGAAACGCAGGACCAGATAAAACTTGGGAGCCTGGAATGTCGGGGGCAGGGGCCCCCTTGCCTGCCAACCCCTCAGAAACTCAGAGTGAGGACTAAGACCCCCTAGAAGGTGAATTCCGAGTCTGAGTGGTGGATGGTCAGAACCAAGGGGGCCTTGGACAGGGACTGAAATATAAGCTTTACCTACTTGCCAAATTGGGGGCTGCCTGAACTTGCCTGGGAGGCCAAGTTCAGGTTCACTAGGGAAGAACCTGTGAAAAATGAGCCCAGGCAGCCTGGGCGTGGGGAAGGAGAGTGGGGACGCGCTGTTAGCTCCCTGGCCCAGGTCCCAAAGTTGGTACCTGATTGGCCTTTGGCTCAGCAGACAACCCAACGTCGCCAATGGGACGGGAGAGATCTCAGGTTCCCTCAGGATCTCTAACTCTGTGGGTTGCCTTTGGGGAGCCCCCTTTCCCAAATTTTGACCTTCCTTCACTGTCCCCAGCTCCACACTGTGGTCCCGTTCACTCCCCAGATCAGGCTCCTCCATCGGGAGGAAAGGGGAGGAAAGGCGACAGGTGGGCTAACTCTCCGGCCCATCCCAGGAGCCAGGGAGGGGACTGGCAAGGCAGGCTCCTGGCCACCCCTGTCACTGTGCGCATCATAGTCTGACATGAATTGCCGTTACAGCTCCTTGAGGGAAGGGACCTTGTCTTACAGTCTGAGGAAGTGCTGGGTAGGCCCTTGCGAATTTGAGTTGAATGTGCATTTTCATTACATTTTGCCTGAATAATTCCTACCTCCACCCCACATCCCCTCAACCTTCCCATCTACCCAGGCC
>JAQIFY010006753.1:0-10064 GCA_028533085.1 Varecia variegata
AAGGATCTGGGGTCTACTCTTAGATAAAGGCAGCAGCCTTGATAGACTCCCCGACTCCCCGCTGGAGCTAACAACACAGGGAAAGTGAAAATTCCAGCCAATCAACTATTGTTTGGTTGAAGAAAAGCCAAACAATGGCTCTGGCTGACTTCTCCTGGAATTGGCAGGGCTGGCTGGTGATTTTGGCATCGTAGAAGGCCAGCCTAGCGGTGCGATGTGTATCTGTGTCAATCCCAGCCCTGGCTGCCCTTCTATCCAGCTCTCTGGGCCTTCCCCTGGGCAGGAATTTCTGCCCACCCTGCCCATCTGTCCCTCTGTGGGTCTGTCTGTCACAGAGTGCATCCATTTTTTTGGGAAAGGGGAGTTCCTCTGAAGGAATTAACGGGGTCTCTGGCAATGAGCTCTTTCAAAGGCTGGATGGGATCATCTGTGTGTGAGGACGCAGCTGCCACCCGTTCTTCCGTCAGTGTGGTTTTTTTGCAGGGGGTGCCTGTGGGCACTGTTTTGGATGCTTTATATAAGGGGCAGACAAATTTGTCTTCACAGGGAAGGTGACCCTCCACCTCTTCCATTTATTAAATTCCCACATATTTTGAAATTTCTTTCCTCCTGAAACTGAAAATTCAAGTAGGTCATAGAAAGGAAGAGAATTTTATTTTGTTTCCATTTGGAGTCTCCTAGGCCTGGCCACGAGTGAAAAAAAGAAAAAATTCCAGGCCAAGATTCTAGCTGAGACCCAGATCTTACCCCACCATTAGGAAGACCTGGGAGAGCTTCAGGGACCAGCCAGGACAGAGCTCTGGGGTCTGGAGGGAGCTGAGGGGTGTTTGCAATCCAGTCTCTCTTTTACTTAGAAAAAAAAAAATTCTGGCTTCCAGGTCAAGGAAGGAAAGCAAAGGAGGCAAAAGAGAAAAGAAAACCAGGAAGAAAAAGCTGAAGGTGGCCTTCCTCAGCTCAGAACTGGCTCCCTGTGGGGCCCCTAGCAGAGCCTTCCATGCCCAACTCAGGGACCAAATAAAAACTTAGAGAAAACAAGCCATCCTGCTATTCTTCCGTTGGTCCCCCTTCCTTCCTTCTCCCCAAAGATGCTACCCTCTTCATTGGAGCAGGAACCCAGGTAAAATGCCAGAGTGTCCTACTCCTTCTCTGGCTGAACTCTGGGTAGAGGGCTCTATGTCTTTCCAGCTCCCTCCTCCTCTCCCACCCTCCCACCATCCTCCATCCCACTCTGCATGGCCTTGGTCTGGAGAAGGCTCCTGGCAAACAGGTGGCACTGTCCAAAGTAGCCAGATGTGTCCTCCTCCCCCATATTTCCACATTCTGGTTAAATCAACAGCTCAGCTCCTCAACTCTACCATCCCAAAAAGGTTTCAAAAACGTAGATTCCCGGATGCTGTGGACCAAGAGGCCCCAACATGTTAATGGCTCTATGGGGACTCCCGTGCCCATTCTGGGCAGAAGGCTGTTTTGTAGATATGGGGCCTGGAGTAAAGTACTTTTAAAGTTAGACATAAAGGAGTATAAACCCCAGACAAGAACTACTCCATGCTGCACAGAAGAGACCTCCAGGTGTGAGGCAAACATGCATTTTGGCTGCTAAAGACTGAATTTCAGAGGCCCAGCCAGTAGGAGGCTGCCAGGTTAGCGGAAGCAAAACTCAGCATAAATTTCTCTTCTGCAATGAGAGGGCTTCATGTCCTTTGCAGATATTGCAAAACAAGTGACTAAAATATATAAATGTGTATGTATGTGTGTGTATATATATGTATCTATATATATTAATATATACAACATCAGATTTCTAAGAAAGAAATCTTATCAAATTAGCAGTTGAGAAAATAAGACCCAATCTCTTAGTACTCCTAGCTGGCTGAATGAACTCTGTTGAAGCTGAAGCCACACTTACGTTTCACCCCAAGACCCTCAAAGGATAAATGTAAGTTTTGTGTAAGTCTCTAGAGGGGACAGCAAGCAGCTAGTTACTCAGAATGGATTATGTGAGATTCAGTTTACGAGCGCAAATTGCGTTTCACACATGAGTTACCTTGAATAACCCAATAATTAATTAAAACCATGTCCTGCAGGGGAGAATTTATTACATTCGCTGGCTTTTTATGAGCTAGGTGTAGTTTGGAAATGAAGAATGTGTGGTCGCTTCAGGGATGTCTGCCCTGCATTCTGCTATGCCCTCTCACCAGGTCCCGGAAGCAAAATTGGGGGGAAGAGAGACTTAGGCTTGGAAGGTTAAATCAGATTTATTGCAGCTGGTTTGGATCCCCTTCAGCTTCTGTAACCAGGCTGGTCAGTGTTGCTTAGAATTCCTCTTGGAGAGAAGCTGGGGCTTTGGGGCGGTTTGTGCACCAAAGCTGGGAACGCTGGAAAGAAGGAAGGGAAGGGGTGTGGGTAGTGGGAGAGGGGAACGAACGAACGGATGAGATCAATCCAGCCCCCAGGCTCCTTGGCTGTTCCTGGGAAAGAGGAGTGGGCATCCTGGTCTGCTTCTCCACGCAAGAGGTCACAGCTTCTCCAGATGAGTACCACCAAGCCCGAGTCTCTTCCTAGCTTGAGATGGCAGGGGGGTGGGGGGTGGTGCGGCGTGGCGTGTGTTATGGCTTCTCTGTAGAAATGAGGACAGAACAAGGTTGTCTGCTGGTTCCTCTTCCAATGAAAATCCTCACCTTCTTCTTGGACACCACCAGCTATGAGAGAAATAGCCCTTTATTTATATTGGCATCAGACTCTTTATAGAATCTTCACTTCCCTCATCTCGTTTGTCTGCCAGTGGCCCTGTGAGGAAGGCTGGGCAGAGACAATCACTTCCATTTCACAGATGAGAAGACTGAGGGTCAGAAAGAGGACATGGCCAGCCAAGGACACACAGCTGGCAGCACAAGCCAGAGCAGAGACAGTGTCCAGGCTGTCCGTGTCAAGGATCCCCTAGGGACAGGAAGGAGTGAGAGGTGGCAGGGCTAGGCTGGCCACTCCACCTCAGAAACAGACCATGCTCTTTGGTTCCCTGGGGAAGCATGCATCTGGGGGCATCCCCAAGGCAGAAATTGAACAGTCCTGCCTCAAGAGCAGCAATCTTGCCTCTAGATCTACAGCTATGTGTTCAGTCTTCCACATTCCCTGAAATCTAAATAATCCAAAAGCCCATCAGAGTATCCTATTCTTGGCAGCCTGGGAGTGGGAGAGGGAGGGAGGTCCCCCATTCCAAGACCAATGAGGGAACCAAAGGGAGTCAGGAAGTGGCCTAGTGGGGTTGGGAGGGAGAGGAGGGAGTGATGCAGCTCTCCTGTCCACATCTGACTGCCCCAGCTAGCGGGCAAGTGGGGCAGAAACCTGTAAGAATAAGTTGTCCAATGCACAGCAGCAATCTCCTTTTTCTTCTCTTTTAATAACATTGGTACCAAGAGTGGTAATCTTTTTTGAGGATGACTAATACCATCGAGAATTGGGTTGGCCCAAGTTTTTTAAATAAATAAATGGTATGAAAAAAAGAGAGGAGGGAATTGTTAAGATTTTAAGAAAGTCAAGAGACATATTAACCAAATGTAATGTGTGGACTTTGTTTGTAACTTGATTTAAGCAAATTAACTGTAAAAAGACATTTTTGAGACAACTGAGGAAATTCAAATATGAATAGTATTAAGGAATTATTGTTCATTTTTTTTGATAATCACCTAAACATTATGTAAAAAAAAAAAAAAGAAAAGAAAAAGAAGAAAAAAGGAAATCCCTATCTGTTAAAGATTCAAACTGAAGTATTTTTAGGTAAAATGATGTCTGGGGTTTGCTTTAAAATACTCCAGGAAAAAAAGGCAGTAAGATTGGCTATGAGTTGCTCCATGTTGGGGCTGGACGATGGGTATAAGAGGTTTCATTATCGTTTTCTGTTTACTTTTCTGAATATGTGAAATTTGCCATTAGAAAACACATCAATAAAGCTGTGGGCCCACATCCCAGAAAACCACACGTACACACCTACTTTTGCCCTTAATTTCAAGGAGTGGGCCTTTGAGAGCCACCCATAAAAAAAAGTTCAGAATCCTCAGTGCCCACTAAACACCTCTTTTTCCCCATGGAGAGGACAAAATTGGAAGGTGTTTTGGCACCAAGTTGACCCAGCCACGCCTTCCTCCTCTGCGGAGCTGTTGGTGTGAGCTACAGGCCATTGGAGTTTGGGCCTCCCAGGATACAACTATAGGTGAAATTTTTTCCAGGCATAGCTCATTTGTTGCTCATATGGACTCAGCCTCTGAAATGAAACAGGTGGCTGGGAGAGGGGTGTGAGTACAGGGGCAGGGTTTAGTCCCCACTTTTGTAGTTTTAGAAGTCATGGGAGGCACTGGTAAAAAAAAATTACTGCATGTTAAAGGGATTCTTTGATTTTGGAGCCAATGTTATGATTTTTCCAAATCCCTTTATTTTTCCCTTTTCCCTTTAATAATTTACCAAATACATTAGGTTTATTTTTTAGTACTAATCAGATTGAGCTACTAATCAGATTTTAATGAGATTTATTTCCATTTAAAAATTTGTCAACAACTTAGTGTTTGAAGAGGGAAGAGACATGGAACTATCCGAGTTGGGATTTGGTGCCATAAGGACCCAGGTTGGAGTCCAGGCTTCCTTCATTTGTTAGCCTCTAGCAGTCGGACAAATTAATCTCCTAAACCTCAGTTTTCTTACCTACAAAAGAGGAGTAACGATTCCTCCCCTACCCAGTTCTATTGTGAGGATTAAGTGAAAGGTACATTCAGGACTCCTACAGTCTCTTACAGAACCGGGCACATCCGGATAATAATGCGGATTCTGAAGGGACCGTCCCAACAGATACAGATAGGGGTCTACTGGGCTCAACGTGCTGGCCAAAGTGGGGTCCAGGGAGCGCCGCGTCCGGGTCCCAGGTCGGGTAGGCGGCAGCGCGCCACGCTCCGCCGTACTAAGCGGGTTTTGGCCCAGGAAAAACTTCCGCGTTCAGGGACAACCTGCGCTCAGGGAGAGGGATCCACCGAGGGCAGGTGCACCTACCAGCACAGAGGAGGTTTCCGTGCGAGTGGAGGCTGCCACGCTCTCCAGCGGCGCGGGCTGGGCTGGGCTGGGCGGTTAGAGACCTCACCCGCCGGCGGGGCCGCTTTGCCGTCTAAGAGCTGGTGGGCAACCCCCTCTGGGTGCTGCCTTCGGTCTCATTACTGAATAATCTGCTAGACCAGGTGGAAGGAAAGAAAGACTCTCGGACAAAGGCGGAAAAAATCCTTAGGCCGGCCTCTAGCCTAGAGGGAGAGTCTGCGGGTTCCCCTTGGTTCCTATAACTTCTTCTACCTGCCAGCGAGCCGCCCAGCCTGCCTGACCCGCACAGATCTCAGGTCACTGAGGGGCCGGTCTGCGGTCCGGTCCCGTCCGTCTGTGCCTTCCTTTGTCCAAGGCTTGGCCTGCACCTCTGGGGAAGACGACTCCCAAGGCTAGAAAAACCATGCGGATGGGAGGGGGCAGGGGACAAAGGAGGTAGAACCTGCAGGTAGGTTGGTGGGGGATTACCATCCCAGGACAGAGAGCACCCCCTAATCCTTATCTGCACCCTCCCCCAACCCTGCAACGGGAGATCTGGGCTGGGCCTGTACCCGACAGGGGTTATTTGAGGGGGTGGAGGGGATGAGAGATGGGGGTCCGCTTCCCATGGTTCTTCCCAGCCTGGCATCTGAGAAAGTTTCCAGGCTGACCTCAAGAATAAGAAACCAGCCTGGACTAGTAGAGCTAGACCATCAAGACCAGCAGTCCCTCAACCTGAGAGGGCATGTCCTTGTGGCCAAACTTTGGCTCCCTAGGACCTGATGGACATGGAGCTGGGACCCGGAAACCACCCTGAACATGTGAGCTTCTACTACTCAAGTCCCAGTCTGCCTGACTTTTTGGACCCCCCAAGGGTAGGCATGGAGGACAGTCAAGGCATCAGTGGAAGCTGCAAAATTGCATGCAGCACCATGGCTGTCTGCCTTTTGTGTTTTTCAGCCTTCTCCTGCTCCAGCTGCCTGGAACCACGGACCTGGCTGCTGGTTTCCTGAGGTCGATTTTCTCTGACTTGGGTCAGACAGCTTTCTTCGCATCTGCTACCCAGCCTCCCAAGCACGTAGCTGGCTAGAACTGAATGATCTCTAAGGATTCTCTCAACCCCAAACACCAACTGAGCAGTTTGGGTAGCTAGGGAATGTGGAGTTTTCTGTTCTTCAAGAGAAGAAAGGGAAAAAGGGGGGCCCCACATATCCCCTAATCAGAGACATCCCTAATTAATGATTTCACAGGGGAGAACTATTCTATCCTTCTAAGATTCTAGATCCTTATCCCTGGTATTGGTTTCCACATAGTAGCCTCCAAAACTGGAATCTCCTCCCAAGCCCCAGCCCTGCCTTATAAGCAATGTGAAGGGAGAGCAAAGATTTTCATGTCTCCAAGGAAAGATTTCTGGTATCAGGGGCCAATAGGGGCTACCATCTCCTCTGATTATGGACAAAGCCATAGACTTGACAGGGACAAAATAGGAATTTTTTTTTTTTTTTTGTGCAAGTCATTTCACCTGTCCTCTCAGAACTCTTAGAAAACCTCTGCAGGAAGTGGAAGGGAAGAAAGACCAGTTTAAACCCAAGTGATTCAAGAGCCAAGGCAGATTAAGAGCCCAGAGCTCTGTTCCAACTCAAATCCCACTTTGATGAAGAGGTCTCATGTGCATGGCCTGATATTAGCTCAGGACTAGTCAGTGTGGACATGCTGCAATAAGCTAGACTTTTCCAGTCTCAGAAGGTATCAGGGTCTGGGGTAAATGGTTGGCCCAGAACCGCAAGGGCCTGGCTAAGATGGACTTTCCCCTGAGTTAGAGTCCACAGGGCAGTAACCAGGAACTGCCCAATGTTCATCTCAGGCTGGGGCTGAAATTCAGAAAGGCAGAGAGGGTGTGTGTGTGTGTGTGTGTGTGCGCGCGCGCGCACAGACACTCTAGGAGGCAGGAGGGTTATTTTTCAAGCCTTTATTGAGTCTCAAGGGGGTAGTCCTTTGTGGCATTCAAGGGCAAAAGCCCATGAGCACCATGAACAGGACAGGGCTTTATAGGGATGGATTGTGGGCTATTTTTCTTTCCTCTACAGTGTGTGTGTGTGTGTGTGTGTATGAAATGCCTGCCTTCCTCCTATCCCAACCTTTTTTCTTGGAACAGATAACTTAGTGGGAAGAGAAGAGAAAGGCTTTTGCTGTGGGAGGAGGGAGAAGGGAGACAGAGGAGGGAGGTGGGCCCCAGATGCTCAAGTTCTGGGTTTTTGGCAGTGTCCCAGGACTCTCAGCAAGGGAAATAGGGGAATCAGAGCAAGAAATCAAAATTTTTAAACTGTTCTTTCTCCTAATCCTCAAATCTACCACTTTATTTTAGGCCAAATGGGTGGGTTTGAGGATTGAGGGGCCAGGGCCTTGGCACTGGCATTCCTCTTGATTTAAGGAGTAAAGAAGTCTTTATCTCTGACAGAGTCTACATTAACAGCCCCAAGAGGAGTCAGCATTTTCCTAATAACTATCACCATCACCCACATTCCCTGGAGGGAAAACAAAGTAGAGACTGTGGAAAAGTTGTAAGCGACTCAAATAGCTTTCTTAAATTTGCAGGTAGGTTTTTTATTTTTTTTGAGACAGTCTCACTCTGTTGCCCAGGCTAGAGTGCTGCGGCATCAGCCTAGCTCACAGCAACCTCAAACTCCTGGGCTCAAGCGATCCTCCTGTCTCAGCCTCCCAAGTAGCTGGGACTACAGGCATGCGCCACCATGCCCGGCTAATTTTTTCTATATATATTTTTAGCTGTCCATATAATTTCTTTCTAGTTTTAGTAGAGACGGGGTCTCGCTCTTGCTCAGGCTGGTCTCAAACTCCTGACATCAAACAATCCACCCACTTTGGCCTCCCAGAGTACTAGGATTACAGGTGTGAGCCACTATGCCTGGCCCTCAGGTAGGTTTTTTTGATATATTTCTCATTCCTGAGTCCCATCCAGGATCCCATGGTTGGAACAAAGGAAGCCCAGTCTCCCAGGACCCTGGAAGCTGCTGCAAACCCTAAAGACACTGATTGTGGGTCCCCATTTGAGGATCCCATGCCAATTTGGTCCCAGTTAATGAGCTCCTGTGGAGTTTACACCCTGGGGCTGACCTTCCTAACTGAGTCAGAGGATGAG
Organism: Varecia variegata; assembly: GCA_028533085.1. Classification (NCBI taxonomy): domain Eukaryota; kingdom Metazoa; phylum Chordata; class Mammalia; order Primates; family Lemuridae; genus Varecia; species Varecia variegata. The sequence goes on from JAQIFY010006753.1 coordinate 8,210, forward strand.
AGTTGTCTCACAGAGGCCAGGCTCACAGGATTGTGCTCCCTCAAAGTCCTAATAACCTAATAACTGTGCCCTGCACTGGGTCTTCATGGAAAAATCAGTGGCAGCCTAGTGGCCTCCTTCTGCCTCCCTCCACAATTTTTTTTCTCCCTCCTCTTCTGCTCAAAGTGAACCCTGACCTGACTGGGATTTAAAAGGCAGCTGGTCCAGCCTCTCTCTCCTTACACAGTGCAGACAGGAAAACTGAGGCACAGAGAGGGGAAACAACTTGGCCCCACACGCCAAGCTAGAGCAGAACCTCACATGAGACTTATGCTCTGTGGTGCAGCCATCTAGGTCCAAATTGCCAATTTTGAATCAGGTTGAGCAGGATCTAGGCTGGGCTTCTCTGGGTTAGGTAACTCCCCAGCATAGCCCAGGGTCGGAGAAGGGGCCTGGGGACTCTGGGGCCAGCCAATCTTCCTACTCAGCACTTCTAGCAGGCAAGAAACAGCTGGCTTGTTCACCTAGAGCTGCTGGACCCGAGGACAGCAGACTGTTGGTCTCTGTTCAGTGACCCTTATATTTGGCCTCCCTTCTTCCCTCCCTCTGCTTCCGACCCCACTCACGGTTCTGTGGGCTTGGCTAAGTGCTCCTCCAGTTTCTAGGCGCCATCAGGGCCGGCAGCAATGTCTGTGCAGTTGGAGCAAGGCTCTCCGCTCAGCCCATTCTTTCATTCCTCTTCAGATCCATTTGTTCTGTGGTTTTAAGGCCACGATCGGCTCTAGTTTTGTAGCTGACACCTTCAAGCCTGGCCTCTGAGGCACTTAGATTTGTCCTGAAAACGTCCTAATCTTGAGGATGTCCCAGGGTTTCCCCAGTCGGGGAGAGACGGAGGAGGTGACGGTGGTCTCTTCCTGACCAGCCGTGCCTGCATCCTCTGGGCTCTTAGCTCTTGGACCCTGCTTCAAATTGTCCAAAAGATTTTCCTCCAAGGCGAGGAGAGGCCCTGCTTGATTTCATTTCAGGGAGAAAGGTCCCAGGCTCTCCTCATCCCTAGCCGGCCGGCCTCGCTGTTCTAGCTTCTGGCAGCACTCCCAGGCAGGGCTCCGCAGCCTGGCCACGCGGAGCCAGGCGGCCCCCTGCCAAGCGCAGGCTCAGGGCTGCTCGGAGCTGTTGCCTGGCAGGCCTATTCCAGACTTCAGAGAAGAACAATGGAAAATTGTAGGGCGAGAGGGCCACAAAGGAAAAATGTGTGTGTGTGGGGGGGAGAAAGGAGTAAAGTAAAATAGAGACAAGAGAGAAAGAAACAGAAAAAAGAGAAAGAGCAAAGAGGTAGAGATAACAGACAAAAACAGAAAAGGAAGAAGGAAGGAAAAAAGAGAAAACAAAAGAACGAAAAAGCAGAGGAAGCAAAGAGAAAAAGTAGAGCGACAGATAGGGAGAAAGGAACCAAAAGAAAAATAAAGGTAGAGCAAGGGGTGGGTGGAGGAGCCAGAAAGTGAGCGACAAAGAGGAAAAGAAAGAACACACAAAAAGCAAGATAACCGAAATGGAAGAAAAGAAAGGCAGAAAGAAAAGCACCGATGTGAAAAGAAAAGATGATATCGAGAGACTTAAGACAGATGAGAGAAAATACAGACGGAAGGAAAGAAAGGAGTGCACCCCAATGAGGCCATTTCTGCAAAACCGAGAGAAGCCAAGAGACCCCAAGCAGTTCAGCCAGGCCGCGCCGAGTCCCCGACCTTTCGAGAGAAGGAAGCGTCGCCGCTACAAATAAATCCTCAACATTTATCATGACCGACCCCGGGCCGCCATCGTCGCCTCCACGTACGTTGTTCCAGTTGGGAGAACGAAGGCGGCGGGCCGCTCACTTTAC
>JAQIFY010006754.1:0-10064 GCA_028533085.1 Varecia variegata
AGTTTTGCATAGAATTAAGGTTCCTTACTTCTAATAGGATGCACTAACAAATCCTGAATCTTTGATTGGATAGGAGAATAATTTAGAGACAGCATTGGTAAGCTCCACCATGCTATTATTTTAAAGTAAAATGACCAATGGTGTCATCAGGCAGATATTGTTACAATAGGATTTTCCATAGTATCTGAAATTACCATTAAGAATAATGTAGTTAGGATTTTTTAGTGGCAAATTACAGATATCCATCTTGAAAGAGCTCAAAGTAATTAACTTAAGGATGCTAAGGTATTTTAGAAAACTCAAGGAGATGAATAAGACTGGGCCACAGCAACAAGCTAGAAACCAGAGCTCAGAACATCATCATGACTATTTTGCTGTCTTCTGTGTATGATCAACTCTAAATCTGCTTAGCTCCTCATCCATTTGTTTCCCCACCTAACTCCAGACCAGCTATTGTTGCTCTACAAAAATGTTACTCTTGGCCACTGATCATGAAGCCCAAAATGGACACATGACCTAAACTGTGTCAGTCAGTCCCTTTCTCCAAAATTTGAGAGGTGGGACTGAGAAAGAGAGAGCAATATGTTTTAGGGCTGCCAGACTAACAAATGGAAATACAAGGTACCCAGTTACGTTTGAATTTTAGATAAGCAGCAACTAATTGTCAGCGCCTACTTATACTTAAAAAATGTTCATTGTTCATAGGAAATTCAAATGTAATTAAGTGCCCTATATTTTATCTGGCAACCCTATTATCCCCTGATGATCCTGTAACATGTAAAATTCAGGAGATTGTCAGCTACTAATGGAAATTCTATACAGAAGATGCTGTGGTTTTCATCTTTACATGACCTCTTTCCAGAATTTAAGGTGGTAACTAAGATTTCTCTCTTGAAACACTCTATCTTTTTTTTTTTTTTACAAAATTTCACTTAAACATAAGGAAGAAAGATTTTCTCAAAACAGTAAGCAGCTGTTTTAACTTTGGTGACTTACACATCTGGATTTTTTTTAAAGAATAGAAAAGGTGGGGAGTATTTCTATATTCCCTAATTTCTGTAGATCTTTCCACTTTCCAACTCTGCAGGAAAGCATAGAACCCCAGAAGTTGCTTGGAAAAATCCTTCAATAAATTTTAAATAATTAATTTTGAAAGCTCATCCCCTAATCATAAGTCAGAAAATCAGGATGACAACACTCATGAAAGGACAACTAGCTTAGCCTGGTTGGATAAATGCAAGTAGAACACAGTATAAACCGAAAATTTATTATAAGATCTTAGCAAAGATTCTTTGCTTCACCAAAATTAAGCCAGGCTCCTGAACCTTCTGGTAGGCTCATCTGTGAACTTCCTTATAAATCTAGTTTTAACAAGAACTCTGCTAAGTCAGTCTAGCAAGAACCCCTTCACCCTTAGTATATGATCAATTTCCTCATCTTCCATCACCCCCCAGGTGATGGTGATGTCTGAACATCCTGGTCAGCCTTCAGCAACTATCCTGTCAGGTCACTTTAGCCGGAATCCCCTTACCCCTGATGTTTCCTCTTAGTAATTTTTTATCCATTGACCCCCCCTTACGCGCACCCTGTTCCTTGGCTATAGATTCCCACTTGCCCATGCTGTATCTGAATGCTAATTCTAATGTATAAATTTATATCCACTCATATTATAAACATTTATTCAACAGAAACATGAAAAAAACCTAACAGGAATGAAATTGGTCTCATTTTTTATTGAGTTCTTAGCCTTTTCCTGAGTGCCTTTCAAAAAATCCTGTAAATATACATTAGCTAAAAGTAAATCTAGAATTATCCAATGTTAATGAAAGGAAATGTAAAGGTTAAAATAATTTCTACAGGCTTTTGCTCACAAAGTTCCAAGTTTGTTCATTAAAAGTATAACTGAGATAATCCATACAAAAATATCCAGTATTGCCATTTAGGAAATTATTGCTTCTATATATCAAATGTTGGTGTTATTTATAATCTAATTTTTGCTTAATTAACAACTTGGAGAAATTTAAAAATATACAAAACACTTGCCTAAAATTCATTAATTTGTAAAGCTTAGGGCATAGTATTAACTTTTCAGAAGATTCCTCAATAAAAATATTATTTAATTAAATAGGCACAGAACTTAAAAAAAGCAAAGCATTTCAAGCATTCATATAGCTAATGAGGTTTAGAAAAATGGGACAATTTGCTAACCAAAGGAAAATTTTATTCAGAAAACAAAAGCAAATTAATCCCTTTAGTCCTAGAAAAGCAGTTAAGAATAACTTGAAAAATACTGGATCTGTGAAATTGGTATTGTTGCCTCCAAAAAATAATGATGTAGAACTAAAGTTTAATTTTGAAATGATTAAAAACATAAGAATTTTCAATGACTGACAAGTTAGTGACCCTAATTAGTTTAAGTACCTTTCTAATGAAACAGTAATCAAAGGATCTAGTCAAAGTACCTGCATGGATATACAATCAAGAACTTTAGTTTCATAGTTCCTTGAAAAGAATTTTGTCATGCCCATGTTTCAATGTGAAACCTTGAGTAATTCACTTATGTCTTCAGTTTCTTCATCTGTTATGTAGAATGACAATACATAAAAAATTAACTATGTTATGAGGCACAAATATTCTGTAACAGGTTATTCATATCCTCATATTTCTTTCATATAAATCAGCACATTGCAGTGTCTAGGCTGGTTGTGCTTTCCAGACTCCACTTCTATACCTGTAAGGGCTCAAAGCTTGATTCCATTTCTCTGCCTTCCCTGAATGGGAACATTGTCAAAAATAAATGTCACTCTCAGGCCTGGCCTTCAAAACCTGCATGATCATCCAAGATGTCTCTCCCCTTCTTTTTGGAGAGTCAAATGCTGAAAACACAGTTGAGAACTCTAAGACCTTAGGAGAGGTTAGGGCTACTAGACAGAAAGAGTATCAGTTTCTGTGTGAATGCATGAAATGTATCCCCTGCAAACCCATGTTCTAGAAATAAAATTACATTGTGTCCAGTGACTGAGATGTGAAGGTTGTGACAACTGGCCAATGTGATTAATATATTGCAAAGAACCCAAAACTATGAAACTACTAGAAGAAAACAGGGGAAATGCTTCACATATTGGGCTAAACAAGCATTTTTTAAATGAAATCTCAAAAGCAGAGGCAACAAAAACAAAAAGGCAAATGGGATTACATCAAACTAAACAGGTTTTGTGCTGCAAAAGATACTATTAACAAAGTGAAGAGACAAACTATAAAATGAAAGAAAATATTGACAAACTATAAATCTGACCAGGTGTTAATACCCATACTATATAAGGAACTTCACTCAATAGGAAATAAATAAATAAATAAATAACCTGTTTAAAAATAGGCAAAAGACCATAATAGACATTTCTCAACAGAAGACATACAAATGTCCACCAGATCTATGAAAAAAAAACATGTTCAACATCACTAATCATCAGGGAAATGCAAATCAAAACCACTATTAGATACTACCTTACTCCAGTTAAAATGGCTATTACCAAAAAGACAAAAACAAAACAAGTATTGGTGAGGATGTGCAGGGAAAGGAACACTTATACATTGTTGGTGGGATTGCAAACTAGTATAGCCATTATGGAAAACAGTAAGTAAATTCCTCAAAAAATTGAAAAATAGAACTACCATATGATCCAGTAATCACACTATTGGATATATATCCAAAGGAAATGAAATCAGTGTGTCCAAGAAATATCTGTACTTCCATGTTTATTGCAGAACTATTCCCAATAGCCAAGATATGAAATCAATGTAAGTGTTCAACAAGGGATGAATGAAGAAAGAGAATGTGGTACATATACACAATGGAATACTATTCAGCCGTAAAAAAGAACAGAATCCTGTCATTTGCAATAACAAATAAACCTGGAGGACATCATGTTTTGTGAAATAAGCCAGACTCAGAAACACAAGTACCACATGATCTCATTCATAAGTGGAATCTTTAAAAAAAAATTTGGTATTATAGAAGTAGAGAGTAGAAGATTAGTTACCAGAGAATGGGGAAGGAAGGAGGGAGGATGAAGAGAGGTTGCTCAATGGGCACAAAGTTGCAATTAGATAGAAGAAATAAATTCTTGTGCTCTATTGCACAATAGGGTAGCATTGTATATCGCAAAATAGGTAGAAGAGAGGCTTTTGAATAATCTCCCCACAAAGAAATGATAAATGCACGAGGTGACAGATACATTAATTACCCTGATTGGATCATTATAAAACATAGATATGAATCAAAAAATCAAATTGTACCCCATAAATATTTACAATCGCTGTATGTCAGTGAAATAAATAAAAATACATAAGCAAAGAATTATTCTCAGATTCATTTGGTTTGCAAGCAAATGTGTGTAATAGACTTTACTACTATATAAGGAAAGATGGTTACAAGCACAGACTCAACTGCCATAGAGTCATTAATATCACCGTTGTGCACTGATTTCTTATAAAATAGAGTAATATGATACAATGATATGATAATTAAAATTTATTGAACATAGATTATATGCCAAGCACTCTTTCAAGCATCACGTCATTGATCTCAGTTAATATAATACATCAAACTTCTATGAGAAAGAAATAATTGTTTCTATTTTACTGACAGGAAATTGAAGCTTAAGGAGGTTAAATAATTATGCCCATATTCATTTAGTAGAAAGTCTTGAACGAGGATTGCCTAACAACCAAGCCCATAGAGTTAACCGCGTCCCTAAACTATAGCATGAAGAGATCTGGAATGACAGCCAGAACACTGGGAATCCAAAATCAGCTTCAAAACTAATGTTAACTGTATGATTCTGAAGCAAATTATCTCACTTATCTGTGCCTCAAACTTCTAATGTCCCTTCCTGTTTTAATGTTTTTCTAATTCTTATCCATGATCAAACAATTTAAAATTGCTGAGAGACTAACAGTTTTCTGCATCAGCTTTGCTCATGTTTATGTGTTTATCTCCTGAAATAGAGGTCATTTAAAAAAATTCTAACCTTGTGACATTAAGATGAAAAGTGTAAGGCAGGTGTCAATCTATGTTTGGGTATTTTCCTATTCAGAATACCACTGTGATATGCTCTCTCTCTGTATATGTGAGTGTGTGTGTGTATGTATTATACATGTGTGTGTATATATATATATATATATATGACCTAATTAGAGAAATGACTTGTTTTCTACATAGGGTTACAGTGTGTTGTGTATATATACAGGACATGTCCTATTAATATAATTAATGATATTGTCCTGCATGCTATTTTGACTTTGTCAGAATGCCTTAAACATCCTGAGTTCAGCTTTTTCAAAACATTTAAAAATAATCAGCAGTTAAAGTTATTTTTAGGCTACAGTAATTAGCACTTAAATCACTTAAATGATGGCAACACTAGGTGAAAAACATACCACCACAAATAAAAATTTGGAAAACCCCTATGGTCTCTCCTGCAAGTTTGGCTGAGGGAAGACTAAAATGAAGAAATGAGAATTAAATATATTAATACTAATTTTTCATATTCAAGAAGGGATAAGACTGTTCTTTGGCTAAAATCCCAGGTTCTCAACAAGAAGCCCTCTTTAGAGAAAAATCTCAGATCAGTAAGCCTACCCCGAAAATCAGCCAGTCAGTGACAGACTCACTCTAGTAACTATACTTTGGAATGGTAGCAAATCAGCGAGTCCCAAGCTTCTGAAAATCAGCCAACCGGTGACTTGCTCCAGGGACCATGTTTCTGAAAGTCAGCCATCAATAGCAGGCTTACTCCCAAGACTCCACTATCGCAGCTGCAAGTCTGTCAATCCACAGTTAGTTCTGCTTCTGAAAATCCACCAATCCCTGGACACCAAGGCTTTCCAAAACGTTATAGAAAATCAACAAATCTGTGCCTTCCAAGTGCAGCTTTCCTTTGCAGGCAAATGGGAGATTCACTTTTTATACCTTATGTAAATTCCATTTATTGTTAATTCACAGGTTCCTAATCTTTCAGCAGTTCAACCCCTGTTTGCAGTTATGAGTTCAGACTTGTGAGTGATGGACTTACCCATAAACTGTGAGATGATCAAATTTGATTTCTTCATTTCTTCTGGTGATTACTATTATCATTTCTTCTGGTGATTACTATTATAACAACTTTCTGTACTCTATAATATTAGCAATGTTCCAGCTTAAGTATCTGTTTGGATGTACTGATATCAGAAGTGTTTTCTAGTTCTAAAATTGCAAGCAAGTTTTCTACTGCCAGGAAAAAATCTACTGGAATAAAAAAGTCTAATATCGTCATTTACTATTATAGATATTATCAAAGATCTAAATGACTTACATTTTTTTGGCATAGCCAAAAATGCAAGTAATAAAATCAGAAGTAATTATTTCTTTCACTAATGCCATATTTTTTCTTCTGAAATAAAGGCTTTCTTACAAGGATACTGTGAATGAAATCTTATCAAGAAGAGACTTCAGAAACAATAGCAAATATTTTTAGAGACTCTCATATTGAATTAGAAGTTAATGAGAAAATTTGTATTGCTTTTGGAGAAGAAAATACAAATTTTGTGGAACGTTTGTGTAAAGATGCAGACATGTTTATTCACAGCTGAAGCAAAGCATGATTAATTCTATTAATATTAATATTGGCTGTTCTTCCCATATTTTGCATGACGTTGCTCAGAGAGCATCTGATGTCCTTTTTATTGACATTGACATTATTGTCATACAATTGTTTTCTTTTTTCAGTAATTTTATCATTTAAATTGAGCAATCAAAGTATTTTTGTGATTTTGTTAGCATTCAATAATTTTTAATTTTCTTGCATTAAAACCCATTTACTGTCTTTTATAAATTCTTATTATTTACTTTAACTGACATATAAAAATGTACATATTTATGGGGTATATAGTGATATTTTGATATATATAATGTATAGCATTCAGATCAGGGTAATTAGCATATGTACCATCTCAAACATTTATGGGATGGAGACAATTAATATCCGCCTTCTAGCTATTTGAAACTGTATATTATTGTTAACAATAGTCATTCTATATTGCTATAGGACACTAGAAGTTATTCCTCCAACCTAACTGTAATTTTTCATCCTTTAACAAATTTCTCCCTATCTCCCATCCCCCTTACCCTTCCCAGCCATTGGTGTCCTCTGTTCTACTTTTTATTTCTATGAGAATAACTTTTTATAGCTTCTACATATGAGTGATAATATACAGTATTTAACTTTCTGTTCCTGGCCTTTTTCAGTTAACATAATGTCTTCCAGTTCCATCCATGTTACAGTGAATGACAAGATTTCATTATTTTTTATGCTAAATAGTTTTCCATTGTGTGCATGTACTACTTTTTTTTAATCCATTCATCTGTTGTGGGACACCCAGCTTGATACTGTATCTTGGTTATTGTGAATAGTGCTACAATAAACATGGGGTTGCAGATGTCTCTTCTAAATATTGACTTCCTTTCCTTTGGATAAATGCCCAGTAGTGGGATTGCTGGATCATATGATAGTTGTGTAGTTATAGTTTTGAGGAACTTCCATACTATTTTCCACAGTGGCTGTACTCATTTACATTACCACCAACAGTACATAAGAGTTCTTTTTCCTTCACATCCTTAACAGTATTTTTCACTTTTTTGTCTTTTTGAAAATAGCCATCCTAACTGGGGTGAAATGATTCCTCATTGTGGTCTTGATTTGCATTTCCCTGGTGATTAAGCATTTTTTTCATATATTTGTTGGCCATTGATACATCTTTTTTGAGAAATATCTGTTCAGATCATTTGCCTATTTTTAAATCTGATTATTTGGTTTTGGGTTTTTTGTTTTGTCTTGTTTTGTTTGTTTGTTTGCTTCTGATGTTGAGATGATCCTTGTATGAGTTCCTTGTATTTTATGGATGTCAAGTCCCTTTCAGATGAATAGTTTACAAATATTCTCTCCCAATCTGTAGGTTGTCTTTATATTCTGTTGATTGTTTCCTTTGATGTGCAGGAGGTTTTTAGTTTGATATGCTCTGATTTGTTTATTTTTGCTTTGTTGCCTCTGCTTTTGAGGTCTTATTCATAAATTATTTTCTCAAACCAATGCCTTAAAGGATTTGCTCTCTTTAACAAATGCAATTAGAGATAATCCGAGTTTACCTCAATTCAAAAGAAAAAAAAAATTCTTGTCAACTTTTTAAATAATCTATATAGTGTGGTTTACTTTTTTCTTGTTTGTAATTTCAAAATCTCTCTTTTTTTTTTTTTTTTTTTTGTTGCCTGGGCTAGAGTGCCGTGGCGTCAGCCTAGCTCACAGTAACCTCAAACTCCTGGGCTCAAGCAATCCTCCTGCCTCAGCCTCCCAACTAGCTGGGACTACAGGCATGCACCACCATGCCCGGCTAATTTTTTCTATTTATATTTTTAGTTGTCCATATAATTTCTTTCTATTTTTAGTAGAGACAGGATCTCGCTCTTGCTCAGGCTGGTCTTGAACTCCTGAGCTCAAAGGATCCACCCACCTCAGCCTCCCAGAGTGCTAGGATTACAGGCGTGAGCCACCGTGCTCGGCCTTCAAAATCTCTTTAGCAGTAGGACTACACAACTTGAAAGAAGAACAAACAGTTCTTCTGGTTGGACCACCATCTTCTTGGTTCGCTGGCTCTGTGAATAAAAGTTGTTTTTCTTGCCCAAACTCCTTGCCTCTTGACTTCTTGGCTATCCTGCAGTGAGTGGAAGGGGCTTGAATTCAGTTACAGTAAGAGACCATTGACCATGTTCTGGTCCCAGCCAGTTCACAGAGGCAGTGCACAGGACTCCTCTGTGCTCTGTTTCACCTTTTGATGTATAGAGCCTAATTTTGGTACATGTAAATGTTAAGTCTCCTCCCTGAAGTGAATATGGGATAAATGCAGAACGTATGTTTACTTACCAGGCACGTGTGTGCCCCCTTCATGAATATTGATAGCTATTCCTAAAACCTGTTGAATACGTATACTTAGTTAACTCTTTCAGCATAAATTTTTGTTTCACCCTTCCCTCCCTCAAAGTGCCTGCTTCAGTTTCTGCTGGAGGCTGTACTTCCCAGCCCACGAGGTAACCAGACTGTAGGCTGCAACCCTTTGTAATAAATAAAGTTCTCCTCTCCAAGTTTATCAACCTTGTGATTCTTCCTTCAGTTGACGCAAGAAGAAGGAAAGTGAGGCAATGGAATAGAGAAAGGTCTATGCCAGAAAAATAATGTCCCTTTAAAAAGCTTTATGGGAAGGTTTTCCAGTAATTTTCACATATATCCTACTGGCTAGAGCTGTGCGAAATGGCCATCACCAACTATAAGGAAAGTCAGCCAAATTCCTCTTATTTCTGTTACTAAGGAAGAAAAGAATGGATTTTGTGGAGGCAGCTAGAAGTTTATGCCCTTCAGTGTCTTCCTCCATTCTCTCTAACAGAAAGCATTTGCCAACCCATGGTCTATGGTACAGAGGAATGTCTAGAAATAATTACTGAAATTTCTCAATTTCAGGTATTTTCTTTTTAATGCCTTTTCTAAGTTAGCTAGCCCAAGGGAATTTTGTATAGCTGCAACTATTCTCCAAATTTAATTCTAAGCTTGTTTGTAGGAGAGGCTCTTCTTTATGTTTGTGTTTTGATACACTTATCTCCTAAAATATCTCTGGAAGATAGAATCTATGAGACTGAACTAAAGGCAGGAATAAAGGAGAATGTGTCCCAGGGGATGCATCTATTTACTGCGTGCTCACATTGAAAAATGCAAACCCAAGAAGTATAAATTTTTTTGTTCTTTTTGCTGCTACAACAAGAAACCAAATAACAATTCTGACACTGAGAGCAAATACAAAAAATTAACAATAGCTACCATTGATTAAGTACTTGCTGTATGTAAAGCATTATGTTAAGCATTTAATATAAATTCCTTACCTCCTTAATTCCTCACCTCCTTAATTCCTCCAACAAATATCTATGAGTATTAGGGTATCCATTCTATAAATTATAAGATCTTAATTGAAATAAATCCTCTTTC
>JAQIFY010006755.1:0-10064 GCA_028533085.1 Varecia variegata
AAAAAAAAAAAAAAAAGAAAAAACAACCAGACTACTCACTTTATAATTTTATCTGATCCCAGGAAACTGTATGATATGATAAGCCAAAGTACCAAGAATTAGGTCAGGGTTTAATTGCCCCTGCATCTTTTTGGTGCAAAGCTGAATTATGATTTCTTATGAGTTCAGAGCAAATAGAAACTCTTATTAAAATATTATAATATAAACAGCAGTCACAATATCTCACACTATATTTTCTCTATAATATGAACATTTAAGTGTCTCCATGTACACTTTCATTGTTAGTTACAATAAGCCTGAATCATAAGTAAAAGACTCATTTTCTGCCCACTGTTTGCCCAAAGATAGGCTTAGGTACTGGCCCTGGTCACACAACAAATTAGGGTCAACAATGAGATCATATATTTTATCCAAATCTTTCTTTTCTTCCTCTCCCTAAGATGGATCTTTCTCACACGTCTCAGAAATTAGAAACTTGGGCCGGGCATGGTGGCTCATGCCTGTAATCCTAGTACTCTGGGAGACCGAGGTGGGTGGATCTTTTGAGCTTGGGAGTTTGAGACCGGCCTGAGAAAGAGCTAGACCCCGTCTCTACTAAAAATAGAAAGAAATGATCTGGACAGCTAAAAAATATATATAGAAAAAAAAAATTAGGCACTCTAGCCTGGGCAACAGAGGGAAACTCTGTCTCAAAAAAAAAAAAAAAAAAAAAGAAATTAGAAACTTGATGCCTGTGAACAACCATATTTTTATGAAGACAATAAAACAATGATTCAGGCTGGGCACAGTGGCTCACGCCAGTAATCCTAGCACTCTGGGACGCCAAGATGGAAGGATTTCTTGAGCTCAGGAGTTCAAGACCAGCCTGAACAAGAGCAAGACACCGTCTCTACTAAAAATAGAAAAATGAGCTGAGTGTTGTGGCGGGCATCTGTAGTCCCAGCTACTAAAGAGGCTGAAACAAGAGGATCACTTAAGCCCAGAAGTTGGAGGTTGCAGTGAGCTACGATGATGCCACTTCAGAGTGACAGGGTGAGACTCTGTCTTAACAATAACAACAACAAAAATTAATTTTTTACTGTACTTGGTGCAGTAATTCTATAATTTGCATTAAGTATGAGAATAAATATTATACCTCAGTTTTCATGGTTGGAAGATTACAAAATCTAGTAAACAGTATCAAGCTTTTCTTGAGAGATCAAAGGAGATAACCTCCAGCAACTTAGAGCCCCTGGAGAGTGCCTCTAGTCGTATCAAAAGAAGTAAAATAGGTTTGATCCAAAATGAGGTTTAGAATTTAGGAAAACCTTCCCCCATAAAAGTAGATTCAGAGACTTTATATATTTTCCAACAGCTAGATTGTAAATTTCAAGAAATGGGACATTCACTATAATAATTATATATAAAAATAAGCTTACTTAGATCTATTTCAAAATATTAAATATTTGAAAATATTCAATTGTTAAGGTTGCCTTTCTTCTCTTATTAAAATATGTATATTATAAGTAGGTACAAGCAACTTACCACTTCAATAATATGCTTTAGTGTAGTAGTGCCTGAGCATTTCCATATTAAAATGCATGATATTTTAGGCATTCTCTCATTTTTCATTCCATCCTCAATGCCTAGTGCCTGCCACTTAAGTAATAATCAGTAAGCATTTTTAAGTGAATAAGTAAGTAAATTAATATGTAATAAAAGATTTTCAGTGAAATAAGCATTTTGATGAACTAATTATTTTTTACTCATGCTCCACAGCATGCACTTTGCTCATTGTCCAGATGAGAGGTAAACAAAGGGAAGAACAGCACATTTTGGGGTTTCCATGAAGCAAAATTCCTTAAGGATACTGGTCTAGGAACCTGTGCAGCAAATATCAAAATAGATGGAGGGCGTCTAAGGAGGAGTAGACATTAAGAATACGAAAAGTGGGCCGGGCACGGTGGCTCATGCCTGTAATCCTAGCACTCTGGGAGGCCGAGGCAGGTGGATCGCTCGAGGTCAGGAGTTTGAGACCAGCCTGAGCAAGAGCGAGACCCCATCTCTACTAAAACATAGAAAGAAATTATATGGATAACTAAAAATATATATTAAAAATTATCCAGGCATGGTGGCGCATACCTGTAGTCCCAGCTATTTGGGAGGCTGAGGCAGAAGGATTGCTTAAGCCCAGGGGTTTGAGGTTGCTGTGAGCTAGGCTGACGCCACAGCACTATAGCCAGGGCAAAAAGAGCGAGACTCTCTGTCTCCAAAAAAAAAAAAAAAAAAAATAGAATATGAAAGGGAGGAACTTCAGAAGACAAGAATAAGAGAATGAGAGATCTTTTCCCCCACTTGAGAGGTAGTATAAAAGATGACAACAAAGACTGGACACGAGGCTGGGCGCGGTGGCTCATGCCTGTAATCCTAGCACTCTGGGAGGCCGAGGCGGGCAGATTGTTTGAGCTCAGGAGTTCAAGACCAGCCTGAGCAAGAGCGAGACCCCGTCTCTACTAAAAATAGACAGAAATTATATGGACAGCTAAAAAATATATATATATAGAAAAATTAGCCGGGCATGGTGGCACATACCTGTAGTTCCAGCTACTTGGGAGGCTGAGGCAGTAGGATCGCTTAAGCCCAGGAATTTGAGGTTGCTGTGAGTTAGGCTGACACTATGGCACTCTTGCCCGGGCAACAGAGAGAGACTCTGTCTCAAAAAAAAAAAAAAACAAAAAAACCAAAGGCTGGACATGAAAAGGCCTTTAATAGGAGTTTATGGCAGGAAGAAGAGTAAGGTCTATAAAGGGAGTTTCTTAGCACATGACAACTAAGGCATCAGTGAATGTTACCTAATATCTGTACCTTCATGCCTCCTGCCGTTCTCTGTACTGAGCATGTGGAGTCACAGGGGATATCTCCGGGGAGGGGAGAGGGAGAAAGTCCCAGGCCTGTGTTCCAATGACACACAGGTCCACTTGTTAATCTTTGGTAGGGTGTTAAAGACTCAATTAGGGGTTTATTTGCCATATCTATTCCAGTCTAAACTATAGGTTGCATCTTTAAACAAATGAACATTGAAAGTATGTTAGTAACTCATTTGTTGCAATTCTGATCCCAGAATTTGGAGGAGTTATAATGAAAGTGATTCAACAAGTAAGTGAAGATTTGAGACTATTGGTCCTGTAGCCTTCTGTAGTAATTAAGATGCAGACAAATCTGATGCAACAGTGATTCCCGAATACAATAGTTTGAACAGATAGAAGTTTATTTCTCCCTTACATAACAATCCAGGGGAAAACAGTGTGTCCTTGGTGGGAAGGTGGCGCTGCTCTGTGATCCTTGAGGGCCTGGGATTCATCAATGTTGTGACTCCTCTATTTCCTAGTTCTAAGTTATTTTCTTGGTCCAGTTGGTTGATGCCACAGATCTGCATTCCAGAGCATGGGAATGGGAAAAAGCAGAGTAGAGGGAAGTCAGCTTCCTCTGAAGAGGACATGGGTATTTGCTCACATTTCTTCACTCACATCACACTGTCCAGAACTTAGTGACAAGGACACACGTTTAAGGCAAGGAAGGTTGGGGAATGTGGTCTAGTACTGAAAGGAAGAATAAGAAAATGTATCCTGGGAAACAATTACCAGCCTGTCAAACATTTTGATCTCTCTAGCATGAGCTCGGAAAAAAAAAAAATAAAAAATAAAAATAAAAAAACAAAAAAAACCATTTTGATCTTACTTAAGGAGATGTTTTTCTCAATGTAATTGGTCATCATTGCTGTTGCTATTATTCAATCTTTAAACTTCTTCCTAGAACAACTCTAGACCACTGTAGGAATTCTGGGAATGCTCTCACTAATCTCCTGCCTTCTAGTCCTAGCACCTCTATGTAGAGTTGTTATTGAGGAACAGAGTCTTACATACTTATGCAGGGTCTTTTCTCAGTCAACAGCAACAGAAGTACAGAATCCATTGCCAACAATTTTAGCCTAGGGTGATTGCTGAAACCTAACTGCCAAAGCTTGGTTCACTGGTTCCCAACTCTGCCTAATGAACCAGAGTCTCTTATAAAACTTTTAACAAAAGTTAAAATCTCAGGCCCACTCTTGGAGATTTAATTTACTATGTGTGGGTAAGGCCTAGATATCTGTATTTTTAGAATGTATCACAGGCAATTCTAAGGTTCATCTGGAACTCAGGATCATTGGTTAGTGTCATGCCAGAAGACTTAGTACTAAAAGAAATCAGTGAGAAGATATTACATCCAAGATAAGAATTTCGCTTTATTAGAAATGTACCTATCAGGCTATCACAAATGAATGACAATAGCCATTAACATTCTACATCTAATTAGCTCTCTTTGCTCTGGTTGAAATTAAGCAACCTATTAAAAATATGGGCCGGGCGAAGTGGCTCATGCCTGTAATGCTAGCACTCTGGGAGGCCGAGGTGGGAGGATAGCTCAAGGTCAGGAGTTCAAGACCAGCCTGAGCAAGAGCGAGACCCTGTCTCTACTAAAAATAGAAAGAAATTAGCCAGACAACTAAAAAAAAAAAAAGGAAAAAGAAAAAAATAACCAAGGCATGAAAGTTTGTCTTTATGGCAGTTCTGATTCTCCCTATAAATTCATAGATTTGCATTATGAGTTAATATATGAATGATGCATAGCAAAAAGGCTGAATTTTCTTAACTATGGGTATGTTAATAAAATCGAGTTTCTGGAAAAGTTCGGGAAAGCTGAGAGCAGAAAACTTTAGCCAGCCTCTCCTAGGGATATTTTTGTCATTATCTCTAAAGTAACTACAATAATCATCATACAGCAGGATCTCAAAATTTTCCTTCTTCTACAAATTAAATGTGTAGAGAAAAAAGGCAATGTCTTTATTTTATTGATAACTACCCTGACATTCTCATGAGACGCCACTCTTATGAAAGCTGAGAAACAAATGAACTAAATACAGTTCCAACTAAAGATCATTCAATACATTAAGTGGCCTCTAGAAAAGAGTTTCTCATTGAGATTAATATTCCCAAACTCTCAAAAACTCCTCCCTCCCCAACCTCCCACTATATATGGAGAGAATGAATATGGGGAAAGAAATATTTATGCTTCCACATGGTAACAGTAGTGAATTATGGCCCTCTGGTGTTCTGTCCCCTCCCTTCCTCGATCTGCAGAGTTGTAGCCTCTGTCCATCTGGCACAACTTGCCGGGTGTGGCTGATGTAATATGTGATCTGGACTTTAACAGGGTTATCTTGAGATCCCCTGTCTCTCAACTCATGATCTAGGCTACATGGAGAATGAATGTGTTTCAGAAAGCCTCAACATACCCTCTGACTGTCCGTGCTGTGCCACATCATTTACTCTGGAGGGTGTAACCTAAGGACTCTATCTTCGATGTCATCCTCAGTTTATCTAATGAAACATTCCATTCTCCAAGCCTAAGCCTCACCAGAAGAAATTGAGATATGCATGGTTGATGGTTTTGCTCTCTCATTGTCTCTCACTTTCACATTTCCACCATCCTTCTGGCCTTAGCTGGAAATGAGACAGGGCTTTCTTTTCTTTGTCTTTGTAAATTCCTTCTGCTTGTACATAACATAAGCCTCATGGGTAGCTGTCCTGGGCTTCTCTATGTCTATGAACTAAATTGAGAAATTATGTCACACTTTTTCTGACAGAAAATAACCTCAAGACTGGAGGAAAGAAAAGGTGAGATGAGCCTATAGCATTTTGTGATGCTAGAAAATAGAGAAGTATTCTAAAAAGGATAAGGGCTTGTTGAAAGAATGCAGGAGCCAACCTGAAGGAGCACTCAAAGACCAAAGCTGGAGCAATTTAACCACCAAAATAAATAAAAACAGTGTTAAATATAAAATCATAGAGTAAAATAAAAATCTATGAAGTCCACACTAATAAGAATTTTAACTCAGAATAAAATAAATATTCATAAGACCTTACTGGTGGATAAATAAAATAGATGGAGCAGAAAGGATAGCTTTTTCACATGAAAATTTTTAATTAATAAATCTAGAAAGAAAGAGAAAGATAGAAATATCACCATTAGGAAAACATCATAGCAATAATTGTCAAGGACAGCATCCACCAATGAATGCAAAAATTAGTGGACAAAGGTTTGAGAACAGGATATTCACAGAGTCTCAAACAATCTCTCCATAAGACATATATTAACTACAGTTAAGGGGAAAACAACAGCTTACATTGGAGAAAGCTGGCAGATACTAGCTTAATCAAAATTAACATCACCAGAAATGAGACTTAGGACATCAAAAATATTTATGATGCAATGAGAAAGACACAATATAATTTCTGTGGTTTTCTTGCCAAAGATATATAACATCACTGTAATCATGAAAAACATTACACAAACCATAATTGAGAGTCATTCCACAAAATAAATGCCCAGTACTCTACTGTGTCAAGTACTCTAAAGTGTCAAGATCATGAAATATGCCATAGATTAGATAACAGTAAGAAGATAAAACAACTAAATACATAGGCTCCTGAGAGAGGAAAACAATGTTAGTGGAATGGTGGAAAGAATATTAGTGGAATGGCTGGGGAAAGGTCATATTGTTATTGTTCGGTTGGTCAGTTGGTAGATTTGCTGAGTTGTCTACCATAACATGTTGGGTATCCAATCAGTCAGATAGACATCCAAATGTCCTATCTTGCAAGCCAGAATCCTAGCTGGTAACAGGAATTGGGGAGGGGAGCTAGAACCCGGTAGGTAATCACCTGAAACATCCTGTAGGCTCTTTTGCTCACCATTGACCAGATTTTGTATGGCCTAAGCAAGCAAACAATTTACTCAGCTTTAAGATTATGGGTACAGAGATATGACGAACACTCACTGGATACAAGACCAAATAAGGATGAAAATGCTAGGGAATATTTATCAATGCACAAGTTTAGGAGACCTCATCAAGTCTGAGGAACCCCAGGGGCCACTCCTGGTGTTCCACGTCCAAGTACATAAGGTGGGGCCAAGTTGACTTGCAACGTTGTTGGGTGTTGCATGCAGTCTCCTATGTCTACCTTCTCCACTCCTCAAACACCCAATCATTACATGATAAAGGGGTCAATTCTCCAAGGAGACGTAAACATCCTTAATCTGCAAACACGTAACTACAGAGCATCAAGATACATGAGGTAAAAACTGACAGACCTGCAAGGAGAAATAGATGAATCCACTATTATAGTTGGAGACTTCAACACCCCTCTATCATAAATGAACAAATCCAGCAGGCAGAAGAGGACTATGTTGGGAGGTTTGTTAAGAAAGTAAATTGGTTTAAACACCTACTATGTGCCAGAGATAATATAAACTATATTTGGAGATTTTAAAATAGTTTTCTTTCCTTTCCTTTTCTTTTATCCAAGGAAAAAAATGTATTCTATGCTTATTGCCTCAGAGAAGGCACATAGCAAAAATAATTTCTCTTACTTTTGTGTTCCAAAAGCTAAAAGAAGGTGAGCAGCTGCAGCGGCAGAGGCAGCATCCAGCGGCGGTGCCAGCAGTTCCAGCCCGTTGCTTTACTTTTTGCTGCACCAACATAGTCATTATGCCGAAGAGAAAGTCTCCAGAGAACACAGAGGGCAAAGATGGATCCAAAGTCACTAAACAGAAGCCCACAAGACGATCTGCCAGCTTATCAGCAAAACCTGCTCCACTGAAACCCGAACCTAAACCAAGAAAAACATCTGCTAAGAAAGAACCTGGAACAAAGCTTAACAGAGGTGCTAAAGGGAAAAAGGAGGAAAAGCAGGAAGCTGGAAAGGAAGGCACAGAAAATGGAATCTGTAGATAACAAGGGATAATGAATTGTGAAAAATTGGGGTTGATTTTATGTATCTCTTGGGACAACTTTTAAAAGCTATTTTTACCAAGTATTTTGTAAATGCTAATTTTTTAGGACTACTAGTTGGCATACAAAAATGTATAAAGATGGAAATTTTACCCTCTCATAGTCATGCTTTTTGGAAATTTCTATCATCCTCCAACAAAATAAATATCAATTTAATATTGGAAGCTGTGTGTAAAATTGATTCAGCATTCCATGCACTTGCTTTAAAATTTTAGTCCTGTGCATGGTGTTTTTATTATGCATATTTGAATTTTTCATGCAGTTTTTCTAGAGCAATAATCAGTGGGGCTTTTGTATCTAGGTTTTATGTGGTTTTAATGAAACATGGATAGTTGTGGCCACCTGCTGACTATTTGTGGTTTAAAATAAAAGGTTTTCTTGTCTGCAAAAAAAAAAAAAGCTAAAAGAAAAGTTGGAGATGATTTGGAGTAGTAAAAAGAGAAAAATGACTTATGCACAAAGAGGTTTAGCTAGAAATATGAAAAGAGAAATTCAAAACTGGAAATAGATATCTCCTGGGATTGGGTGTTGGAGGAGTATATACATACAATGGAATATTATTTATCTTTAAAAAGGAATGCATTTCTGATATATGCTACGACATGGTTGATGAAAAGCATTTTTGTGATGGACAGTGGTGATGGTTGCACACAATGTGAAGGTACCCAATACCACTGAACTGTATGCTTAAAATGGTTAAAAAAGTAAATTTTATATTATTATACTTTACCATAATATTTTAAAATGGGAAAAAATAAATATGGAAGAAAAGGCAGAGATTTTTTTTAAAAGGAAGGTATAGCCTCTCTTTGTTGCAGCAATGTTATGGCGAGAAGCAAAGATCTTTGGTCCAATCTAACCCCTTTTGGTGCTTTAGGACTCATAGCCCTGTATCTCTGAACCTTTAGCAGCTTTCATTTCTGCCTTAACATGGCAGCATCATCCCACCCTCAGTGATCAATAAGAACCTTCAAATAATACTCTTTTCCCGTGTGCTGCCTACACTGCACAAGGCAGGCACTTTAAAATGACTAGAGTTGGTCCAAATTAATGCAGCCACTTCCTGTGTGCTTCCTGGAGCTAGTCATTCTAGAGTGCCAGTGAACACCTTGGTGTGTATATCTTGGTGCACTTGTGAAAAAACTTCCTTTGGGTAAATTTCTGAAAGTCAAATTGTGTTTCATGTTGTCAAAATGTCAGGCACATGTTGCCAATTTTTCTTCAGAAATAATTGTTTCAATTTATATTCTCATCAGTAATATGTGAGCCTCCTTTTTCAAAAATATCAAAATTGTGTATGTTTTTCTTAATCTCCAATAATTTTATTTATGACAGATTGTATCTCACTGATTTCATCTACACATGTAGAATTTTGGGACCAAATGATGATAGCTCTTTGCCCAGCCTGAAATAGTCTGACTTCAAAGTGATTGCAGGTCCTCATATCCCCAAAAGTCAGATAGGCCTCGCCTTTTCAGTTCTACAGGGCCCTCTACTGAGGAATGGGAAGGGGGAAAAACATTGCAGAAACTAAATGATAGGATATGGAAGGATTTGACTCAATCCTGCATCATTCACATTTTTCTGTTGCTACAAACTAGTTTCTGCAATAATTGGAATGGGGGATGTTCTGGGATGTCTTCCTAGGACATCCTCCTGCAGAAGGGAGTCCTCCCCAGAACTGTTAGTATCAGTACACTCAGCCACAATGTTATTTTTAAAATGTTCCTTATTTTCTCCCTCATGAAATGTTATGTGATTATAACCCCCCGAATTCCAAAGAAATATAGGCAGGTTAGTATCTCACTGCTTGTGTCCCCAGAACTTCATTACAGAAGGGACTCAGAGGCTGCCATCTGGTTTGAAAGGGGAACTAGAGGACTTGGATTGAAGTTGCATTTGCATAGTATGTCGACAAATTCTCTACAAATATATTAATATAATGGGAACATGTCAAAGTTTTATTTTACTTTTTAATGAGAAAACCAACAGAGAAAATAAAAAGGGTTGCTTCCCCAAGTTCTTGAGGAAATAAGAAATAAATACAGTTAGCAAAAAGAGTGCCTAAATAAACAGCTAGGTTAAATATAATCTGATAACTAATGGGCTATGAAAGAGAATACTTTTGGATTTAGCCTCTCACTGGGACTAAAATCAAAAGATCTCACTGGATTCTGCAATTCATCTCCAATCT